>PVIY010010054.1:0-70214 GCA_004026745.1 Myrmecophaga tridactyla | reverse complement strand
CTTCTTTTCTTCCTATTTTTTGCTTTCTTATGAACCCTAAAAAATGTAAAATTTTATAAAACTCTAATTGTAGCTTTAAAAGTACCTACCACATATCTTGAAATATAGGTTATCATAAATATTAGACCACTTTTTTGCCATTCTTTCCAGAATTGAAGTTTAGTTGTGTCAAAAAATGATCCCCTTTCTTTTAGAAACTTATCAAACACCTTTATTCATACATTCTGTGTCTTCCCTTCAGCTTCATTTTCTAAGTTATTGACTCAGTATTCCATTCAAATCCCATTTTCTCTACTTTTATGGATTCAAATATATAGTAGATGATTCATACCTCATGAAGGAAGGTCCTCATTTTTAAATGGATGAAATTGGTTACAATACATTCAGAATGAATATATGATTCTATCAAAGATGTATTTGTTTTATACCCATACAAGCAGAATGGCTTGATGAAATATAATAAATTAAATTGAGTTCCTTTCAGATATGGATCAATGTGTCAAGTGTCCTGAAGACCAATATCCAAATGAACAGAGAAACCGATGCATCCTGAAAATTGCTACTTTTTTTGTCTCATGAAGATTCCTTAGGGATAGTTCTGATCTCTGTGGCCATAAGTTTCTTTGTTCTCACTGCTCTGATTTTAGGACTATTTATTCAATATAAGGACACACCCATTGTTAGAGCAAATAACCGAAATCTAAGTTACCTCCTCCTTGTCACCTTAATGTTGTGTTTCCTCTCTGCCTTGACATTTATTGGTCAGCCTAACTCAGTCACCTGTATCCTGAGACAAACCTTCTTTGGAATTATATTTTCTGTGGCTGTTTCTACTATTTTAGCAAAGACCTTCATTGTGGTTGTGGCCTTTAAATCCATCAAACCAGGACACACATCACATATGTGGAGGGTGACCCAATTCTCAAATGCCATTGTCTTCAGTGGCTCCGTCATTCAAGTATGTATCTGTGCTTTCTGGCTGGGAACTTCTCCCCCTTTCCCCGACATGGACACACAATCTGAGTTTGGACAAATCATCCTTCAGTGTAATGAAGGCTCCACTACTGCCTTCTACTGTGTACTGGATTACTTGGGCTTTCTGGCATTCTTGAGCTTGACGATAGCTTTTCCAGCCAGGAGGCTGCCAGACACTTTCAATGAGGCAAAAATGATCACATTCAGCATGCTGGTTTTCTGCAGTGTGTGGATTTCTTTCATACCCACCTATCTGAGCACCAAAGGCAAGGCCATGGTGGCTTTGGAAATCTTCTCAATCTTGGCTTCCAGTGCTGGCTTATTGGGCTGTATATTTCTTCCCAAATGCTATGTGATTCTACTGAGATCAGATAGGAATTCAAGAAAAAAATTGCTTGGACATATTCCTTCCCAAAGGCAAATGATTTAGTGTTCAAGTTGCATCATTGCTATGGAACTAGCAATAATATGGAAACAAAGAGTCAAGATTTAACATGAAATAAATGCATTTCAGTAAAACAATGAAATTGCTTTTTAATCAAATCACACTGTTTTCACTGGAGATAACAATCTCCCTGAAAAAGCTCAGTGATCTGATAGAAAAATGTTCAAACTCTGCAACCCCTTTGGGCTGACTCTGACTTTCCTTTTGCTCAGTTAACATTTCTTTGAGTATAATTTTCTCATTGCTAACAATATTTAATAAATTAGCAAGTAACAAAAGGTTAGATTAAGAATTAAATGAAATCATGTATGTTAAATCATAGTAGGCACTCATAAATGTTCCTTTTTTGTTCATCTCACTATAGTTATTATTTGCTTCATATTTAAATAAGTTTACTTTTACAGAATTATAGGTTCTTTTGTCAGAAAGAATCACTGGTATTCGTTTCTCCCTCATTACACTGCTGTTATAAATAAAGTGATGTAAAATGTGCACTCTGGGTTATGTAAATTGCATTCTATATTTTTCCATGAGCTCTGGTGAAACTCGTTGATCAAAATTTGGGTAAAGTCCTGAGGGAAATTAATAGAGAAACTCAGGGAAAATACTGGGCTTTATCACTGAGGACTTCTTTCACATAGATGGAGAAACTGGACTTTACTGTGAGGATTCCACCCTATTTGAAGATAGTTACTTATTAATATAGTCAGATTTTTGAAATGCTTTTTCTCACACTCCCCACCGCTGATACATGATATCTAAATTATGTTAAACTGTTGTTTTCGTTTCTTAGGCTGACTGATCAAATGCAATGGAATGGTTAACTTTATACAATAGGAATTTATTTGGTCATGGTTTTGACTCCTGGAAAATGACTAAATCAAGGCATCATAAAGGTGATGGTTTAATTCTTAAAAGTATGACACTCCTTAGGGAAGTTTCTTTTCACAATTCTTGTACTTTTGTTGCATTGTTTTCTTTTTATTAAGTTTTCAGTGTTCTTTGTGCATCCTGGAGATCAATTTCATATTGCATATAAGATATGCAATTATTTTCTCCCAGTCTGTGGTTTATATTTTCATTCTCTTAATGGTTCCCTTTGAAGCATTAATCTTTTCAATTGTGATAAAGTTCAATTAATCAATTAATTGTATTATTGCTTATATTTGGTATCAGGCCTATGAACTCTTTTTCTAACCTACCATGGCAAAGATTTTTTCCTAAGTTTTTTTCCTTACCAGTGATGGAGATGAGAATTCTGATGTGAGTGACTTTATTTCCTTTAAATGACAACTATTTCTCAATTCTAAAGGCTAACTAATGTTTCATGCTTCATCTAAATTCTGGAAATTTCTTGTTTATTATTTTATAATGATTATGACTTGTTCTCTCTATTCAATATTTCCATAATTCCTATTAGTTGGACATTGTTCATATTTCCTCCATTATCACTTATGCTTTCATTTTCCTTGTTCTATATTTCAGAATAATTTCTCATTTATATTTCTGTGCTCAAAAGTTTTCTTTCCTTTTTTATCAGTTCAGCTCTTCAGTTACCATTTTGAGGATTCTGTTATTGCAAGCAATTATTTTTCTTTATTAGAGTAGTTGTGTGTTTATAGAACAATCATGCATAAAGGACAGGAATCTCTTACATCACCTCATCACCAACGCTGTGAATTGGTATGGAACATCTGTCATAATTGATGAATACACATTTTTATTATTGTTCAATTAATTAAACTTGATGGTTTAACTTAGAATTCATTGGGTAGTTTCATGGATTTTTCTTTAAATTTTTATTCTGGTACAGAAACAATCTAACAAATACCATTTTATTCTGCTATAGTACAATCTATCATTTCCCCTTTAGTCATACTCAGATATACAATTTGGTGCTGTTAATTGTGCTCAATTAATCCCTATCCATTACCAGAACATTTCCCATCATTCCATAGAAGAACCCTTATACATTCTAAGCCTTAACTTCCCATTACTTATCCGCACCCGAGCCTCTGGCAATATATATTCTACGTTCTTATTCTATGACCTTGCTTATTCTAAGTATTTATTATTAGTATGATCAAACAGTATTGTCCATTTTGTCTGGCTGCTTTCATTCAACATAATGTCTTCAAGGATCATCCATGTTGTTGCATATGTCAGGACATCATTCTCCCATAACAGCTAAATGATACCCCATGGTATGCATATACCATATTTTATTTATCCATTCTTTTGTTGCTGGACACCTTGGTTGTATCCATATTTTGGCAATTCTGAGTAATTCCACTCTGAACATCAGTGTGCAAATATCTGTTTAAGTCCCTGTTTTCAGTTCTTTGTGTATACACTTAGTGGGATTATCTGGTCTTAATGTAGTGCTACACAGTTTTCTGAGGAACTGTGCATCTGTCTTTGACAGTAATAGCACCACTTTGCACTGCCACCAGCAAAGAATTCATGTCCCTATTTCTCTGCATCCTCTCTAGCACTTGTTATTTTCCTTCTTTTTTTTAAATAAGTCATTCTAGTGGATGTGAAATGATATTTTATTGTGGTTTTGATTTTCATTTCCCTGATGGCTCATGAAGATTTCTATCTTTCTCAAAGACATGTCTATTCAAGTCTATTGTCCATTTATTATTTGGGTTATTTGTCTTTTGATTGTAAATTGAAAAACCTTTACATTTGGATATTACACTTTTATCATATTTGTGGTTTCCAAATATTTTCTCCCAGTATGTGTATTGTGGCTTTACTTCAATGAAAAAATCCTTTGAGAAACAAATTTTTTAATTTTGATGAGGTTTTATTTATGGAAAAAGTTGTTTCAGATGGTTCCTGCCTTTTAGATGTTGTTTTGGTAGAAGAAGTCAGTTCTCTCTCTCTCGCTAATCTTCACATGACCTGTAATTCTCAGGATTCACTAAAGAAACAGAATCAACAGGAAATATCTGTTATTATAAAATTCACAAAAGTATCTCATGTAACCATAGGAACATAGAGTCCAATGTGAAGCTTACAACTCCAATGCAGGGTTTGGATGAACTCCATAGGAGGAGTGGCTGAAGCAGGAAGAGAGACTGTCTCTTTCGAATCCTCCTTAAAAGCCTTCCAGTGATTAGATTAAATGTCACTCTATGCAGAAGATTCTCCCCTTGGCTGATTACAAATACAATCAGCTGTGGATGCAGCCAATGTCACCATGATTTAATCCAATGAAAAGTCCTCATAGCAACAGACAGGACAGCATTTGCCCAACCAGACAAACAGGAACCACCACCTGTCAAAGTTGACACAAGAACCTGACCATGACAGTCCACTCCTTGTCAACTTGGCAGCCACACACATCACCTTTGACCATACTTAATCTTTAAATAGAAAATAATAAAAGATTTTTTTTCACAAACAATACTCAACTGTCCCACGTACAACCAGAAGCACATTAAATCCCAGAATAGAGTGTAAGTCCTTGCATAATATTCATTCTTAAACTTGATATCTAACAACTTAAATTCTATAACATGAACAAAACTGTATTACAATTCTCCTTTCTGTAACTGATCATGTGGTCTTAGTTCATATTTATCACCACCTTCTCCCACTACCCATTCCATGTTCTATTTACCATCAGCAAGCACTTCAGCTGGCCATGGTTCATTGCCTGGCGGGGTGACCCAAACCTTCATTCCCGAAGTTTCAGAGCCATTGGTAGTCCTGCTTGGATTGGGTTGTTGCACTTTTCCGTTTATTTCAATCACAGGGCATGCTAGTACTAAAAGATGCTCTAGGGGATCTCCTATATTCCTGGAAAACTCTTCTTTACCACCATTATATAGTTGCAGTGATAATTTCCCTTAATGATCAGGGTCATCACTACAGCCAGTAATGTAACCTCCTTCTTGGCTTGTTGATCCAGGGGCATGAGTAGCCCAAAGTGACCAGGTGGCAGTCTTAGATGCCTGTTCAATGAAATCATTGTTGTTTCCCCTGGTGGAAGCACTCCCCTTTTTGGAACTAAAACCTGTAGACCAGCAGAGCTCAAGGTTGTAGGGTCAGGAAGCAAAAATCTTCCTAGTGGATCACTAGGGGTAATAGTGAGTGGTGCCACTCCCATTTCCACCCCTTGGTTCCTGGACCCATGGATCCTGGCTATGGAAGAGACAGCACCATACAGTGGATGTTGATTCAGAGCATACACAGCTTCCTAGAAAACATTACCCCAGCCCTGGAAGGAATTGCCACCTAGTTGGCCCTGTAATTGAGTTTTCAAAAGGCCATCCCACTGTTCTATCAATCCAGCTGCCTCTGAATGACAGAGAACATGGTAAGACCAGAGAATTCCATTAGCATCTGCTGTGAAATGTGTTCCTTGATTGGAATCAATGCTGCATGGAATATCATGGTGATGGATAAGGCATTCTGTAAGTCCACGGATGGTTGTTTTGGCAGAAGCAATGCATGCAGGGAAAGCAAATCCATATCAAGAATATGTGTCTATTCCAGTTCAAATAAATCACTGCCCCTTCCATAAAAGGAGTGGTCCAGTGTAATTAACCTGTCACCACATAACTGGCTGGTCACCTCGGGGAAGGGTGCCAAGTTGGTGGCTGTGTATGGATCTTTGCTGCTGGAAGACTCAAGCTACATCAGCCTTGGTGAGTGGAAGTCCATGTTGATGAGCCCATGCATAACCCCCATCCCTACCACCATGACCACTCTGTTCATGAGCCCATTTGGCAATTACAGGACTTGCTAGGGAAAGAGGCTGACTGGCCCACAGAATGGATCATCTTACCCACTTGATTATTAAAACCTTCCTCTACTGAAGTCACCCTCTGGTGCACATTCACATGGAGCACAAATATCTTCATGCTTCATGTTTTTAGCCCACTCAGAAAGGTCTATCCATATACCTCTTCATGAGAGAACATTTTTTTTGCATCAGCAGACACTGGGACTTGAACCTGGGTTTCTGACATGGCAGGTGAAAACTCTGCCACTGCACCACCATTGCCCACCCATTCATCAGTCATCTTTGTCACCAATTTTCCAATTATGGTCTTTCCAAGTCTCTGACCATCCAGCAAAACCATTAACAACAGCCCTTGAGTCAATATGCAAATGAATATCTGGACAGTTTTCTTTCAAAGCAAAATGAACAAACATGTGCACTGCTTGAAATACTCCACACAGGGAGGATTTCTGCTCACCACTGTCCTTCAAGGACAACCCAGAAAGGGTTTGGAGTGCTGCAGCTGTTCATTTTTAGGTGGTGCCTGCATATCGTGCCAAACCATTTGTAAATCAGGCCAGAGTTTTCTCTTCCTCAGTCAATTCACTGTAAGGAACTCCCCAAGAAACCATAGCTCTGGTCTGGGAAAGAGAAGGTAATGTGGCAGGAGTGGAGACAATGAGCATTTGGGCCTCATATAGCTTATTTGTGCCTTCAGAACCTGCTCTGGCCCTGTCTCAAATATACGATTTCCATTTTATGATGGAGTGGTGCTACACATGCCCAACTTTATGGCTTGGGCCAGACAACACCCAACTCATCATAGGCAACTCAGGTCTCATGTTAGCTTGGTGGTCCATGGTTAAGCATTCAGTCACTAGTAATACCCAGTAGCAGGGCAAAAGCCATTTCTCAAAAGGAGGGTAGTTATCTTCAGCAGATAGTAAGGCTTTGCTCCAAAATCCTAAGGATATGCATTGTGATTCTCCTGTAGGGGTCTGCCAAGGGGTCCAGACAACATCTCTATTTGCCACTGATACTTCCAGCACCATTGGATCTGCTGGATTATGTGGTCTAAGTGGGAGAGCAGCTTTTACAGCAGCCTGGACCTGTCACACATCCTCCTTTTGTTCAGGTCCTCACTGAAAATTAGCAGCTTTCTAGTCACTTGATATATGGGCCAAAGTAGCACACCCAAATGAGGAATATGTTGTCACCAAAATCCAAAGAGACCAACTTAGGCATTGTGCCTCTTTTTTGGTAATAGGATGGGCCAGATGCAGCAACTTATCCTTCACTTTAGAAGGGATACCTTGGCATGCCCCACACCACCGGACATCTAGAAATTTCACTGAGGTGGAAGGCCCCTGTATTTCTGTTGGATGTATCTCCCATCCTCAGACATGCAAATGACTTACTAATCAGTTTAGAGTAGTTGCTACTTCTTGCTCACTAGGTCCAATCAACATTATATCATCAATATAATGGAGCAGTGTGATGTCTTGTGGGAGGGAGAAATGATCAAAATCCCTACAGGCAAGATTATGACATAGGGCTTAAGAGTTGATATAACCTTGAGGTAAGACAATGAAAGTATCTTGCTGACCTTGCCAACTGAAAGCAAACTGTTTCTGGTGGTCCATACTGACAGCTATTGAGAAAAAAAGCATTTGCCAGATCAATAGCTGCATACCATGTACCAGGGGATGTAATGATTTGCTGAAGCAATTATACCACATCTGGAACAGCAGCTGCAATTGGAGTTACCACCTGGTTGAACTTACAAGAATCCACTGTCATCCTCCAAGACCCATCTGTTTTCTGTACAGGCCAAATAGGAGAGTTGAATGGGGATGTGGTGAGAGTCACCACCCTTGCATCCTTCAAGTCCTTAAGAGTGGCAGTAATCTCTGCAATCCCTCCAGGAATCTGGTGTTGCTTCTGCTTTACTATTCTGCTAGGTAGGGGCAGTTCTAGTGGCTTCCACTTGGCCTTTCCCACCATAATAGCCCCATTCCATGAGCTATAGAGCCAATGTGAATATTAGAAATTTGTGGCTGTTTTTGTCAATCTTTTATTATATTATTATACATTAAGATAATTAGGTTGGAGAATTTTATTTTTATTAGAAGAAAGGTTTAGAGATAAATCATGCAAACATTACAGAAACTCCTTATACCACAGAATTATTAACATCATGCATTAATGTGGTACTGTTGCTTCAACTGTTGAATCAGTATTTTCAAAAATTGTATTAGTAAATATAGTCCACAATTCACTTAGGGTTCACATGTTATTCAGTACTATGGCTATTAAAACTTTTTATTCTACTTAACATATATATAATCCAAAATTTCCCCATTTAACCATATTCAAGTATATGTTTCAATGCTCTTCCTTATGTTCACAATACTGCACTATCATCACTACTATTCATTACCCAACTTTTCCACTATCCCACATAGAATTTCTGTACAATTTAAATTTTAATTCCCCATTTCCTATTCCCAACCCAATCCTTGGTAAACTAAATTCTTGTTCCAGACTCCATACTTTTTTATCCTAATTCTTTCTCTCTTTTTTTTTAGGCATGGGCATATCCTAATTATTTCTTATCAATGAGCTCAAACAATATTTGTCTTTTTGGGTCTGGCTCATTCATTCAATGTGCCATCTTCAAAGTTTATTCATATCATAGCATGTATTAGATCTTTGTCCCTTTTTCAGATGAAGTATATTATACTATGGGAAATTGTCACATTTTGTTTACCCATTGATCTGTTAATGGATACTTGAGTAGCATCCATCATTTGGAACTGTGAAAAATCTCTCCATTATTATTAGTGTGCAAATATATTTTCAAGAAATTGCTTTTGATTCCTTTGGGCATATACATAGAAGTAGGATTGCTGGCTCAAATGGCAACTTTATATTTAATTTTCTAAAGAGCCACCAAACTGTCTCCCACATTGTCTACACCATTTTATATTCCTGCTAACAATTTATAAGGTCCTTTTTTCTCTATTCTCCCATTTTTTACTCACCTTATATTTGATTCAGCATTTGCCCTATTGCTTCAACCCTTTAATTATTTTCCAGGTCTTTGAGAAAATGTTTCTTTTATTTCTTGGTTGCTGTTCAATATTTCTGCATTCAATAGAGTCCTGGAGCATCTCACTCCACCAGTGGTAGGACCAGGGAGTTGGCAACTTTTTAAATGGAATAACATAAAAGGAAACACGAATGAAAAATTCTTGAATCATTTTTCCATTAAAAAAAACAGTAAACAGACAAAAGGTTTTAAACATAATTGTAACCACATACCGAGGAAGAGGAGGTATAGTGCTATGCTCATAACTATAAACCACAAATATGATTGTAAATGTAAAGTCATTTTCAAATATTATTCTAAATGATGAAAATAACTTGAATGATCTTTAAAATGCTATAGCAGAATAGTAAACCACATAAGTTTCATTTCTTATTTTTATTAGTCAGACTTGATATGTCCAGATTCATGGTGAATCCATTTACTTCTCAAAAAAGTATACTGGATGAATCAATGCATTTCTTTTTGCTTCTGAATGGTCATATGTACATATGCCATGCTTAGAGAGGATTGAGGTCAGAAAACCTATGTAGAAAATTCAACTACCTTAGGTTACTATTTTTCTCTCTTCACTTGTCTGATGGTACATTAAGATATAATAAAATTTCTTGCCTTTAATTTCTATGTCAACACAGGTTGAACTCCTCGACCTTCATTAGAAGACATATTTTATTCCTTTTTTTGTAAACACTGATACTTGACTTTCTCTTCAAACAAACTGTTACAATGTCTGCCGCTAGATATTGCAGGAGCCAGATAAGATTACAAGAAAATTTCTTATCTGTAGCATTTTTATGACATTTTCACATGTGTGCAAAACTATTTAGAAATTATTGTGATTTTAAAAAGAGTGGAATGGAAAGAACCAAAAATAGTATTTTCTTGCAGGATTTCAGTGTAATTGCCTCTAAAATCAGTAAGAATGGTGCATGTTACACAGTGATTGGGAAGTTACTGTGTGTAGAACAGAGAGACATTTCATTTGGCTTTTGCCCTGCTTCTATTAATCAGCAGTTTACCTCTCCTGGCTGTGAAAAATGACATGACTTAAGAGGCAGGAATGAATTAAAATTGTCATCTTTGTCCTCAGCCAGGGCCTCGGCTCTCTCATCCAGCTCCCTCTACCATAACCTGCATTATGTCACTTATTCACATTTCACAAGGATAAAACTTGAAATTCCATTCACTTCCATTCTCACTAACTTCATGGATGACTAAAATTCATAGGACTCTTTTCAGTCTTCATTCTTTTTCTTGGTTATATGGCTTCACTCCCGAGGGTTTTGTCACATATGTCTGAACATTCCTTCTCTGCTTGTTTTAGAAAACTTTTGCTTTCTATTCAACCATTTCATGTTAACATTTCTTGGATGTCCATCATTATCCATTCTATAATGATAGATTTGTATGTCTTCATTGCCATCCACACTTCTCATCAGATTTCTCCTCCAACCTTCTTAAACTGTAAAATACAATTATTTGTTTGTAATCTTCTCTGTTTTGGAGACTGCAAATACACATGCCAAATTTTTATTTTAAACTGCTAATATAGTGATCCTCATGATAGATGAAGATACCTATACAGAAATTTAACAAATAATCCTGAATTTTCTCTCATCTCTTCATCATCAATCACCAGAATTTGCCTTTCATAATACAAGAGCATATTTTGAATCAATGTACTTTTGCCTCTACATTTGCACCTCAGGTAGCTATAGCTGAATCAATGATAATCCTTGGCTATGGCATATTGTCATGATGGTTAACATATGCAGCTATCTATCTATCTATCTACGATCTATCTATTGATTTATCAACTATCTATTTATTTGTTTTATTTATTTATTTATTTATTTATTTATTTATTTATTCATTTATTTATTCATTCATTCATTCATTTATCCACCTACCAATCTATTCAATTGGTCAGTCCATCATTTATTTCTAATAGTTAAACATTGGTGAAACACTGCACAATGTCTCATCATTCTCTTCATCTCTACTATAAGTGGTCTTTCATTGAACACTGCAATACCTTACTATGTGGTATTATTATATAATTTGATCTCAAATTCTTTTACACACTTTAGAGTGAATGATATTGAAACCAGAAATTAGATCACATCACTATCCTTCTTGCCACACTTTATACTCCTTCCTATGTACTTAGGAAAAAAATTGTGCTAATTTGACTTTTATATGCTCCATAAGTTCTATCTCTGCCTTTGCTGTAAATTCATCAAATGCTGATATAATTTTCAGTTTCTATGTTGTAACTGCACTACATTTTAGCTCCTTGTATGCATCAGTCTATTTTTATGCAACTTTATTGAAATATATTGACACAGCATATAATCATCCAAAGTGTACAATCAGTGTTTCACAGTATCAATATGTAGTTGTGCACTCATCACAACAAACAATTTTTGAGCAGTTTCATTGCTCCAAAAAAAAAGAATAAAAATTGAAATAAAAAAAACCCGTTATTCCATGCCCCATCCTTCCAATTATTTATTAATTGTTTTTTGTCTTTATTTTTTTAATCATCTGTCCATATATTGAAAAAAAGGTATGTAAGTCACAAAGTTTTCACAATCACATGGTCACACTGTAAAAGCAATATAGTTGTACAAAATGGTCTTCAAGAATCAAGGCTACTGGATTACAGTTGCATAGCCTCAGGTATTTCCTTCTAGCTATACTATTATACTAAAAATGAAAATGGGATATTCATATAATGAAAAAGAATAATATCCAGAATGAACTCTCAACTCAATTTGAAATTTCTCAGCCACTGAACCATTATTTTGTTTAATAACTCTTCCCCTTTTGGTCAAGAAAGCCTATGTTCTCTTAATCTCAAGCCCATGATGCCTGGTTCAGGCTCATTACCTGGAGTCATGGTCCATGTTGTCAGGGAGATTCATGGCCCTGTCCAAATTACTCTGGGATGTATAGGTGCATGACACTAGCCAGTAAAAACTCATAATATCATACCCATATTCAAAGTTCTATTTAATTTTGGCTAAAGAAAATGAAATAAATTAACCATACTAGTTACATTAGAAAGTGTGTTAGAGAAAATTAAAAAAAAAAAACACTTCAATATAAATCTCTTCTCTTTGTCTCATACAGAGTTGAAGTTTTAAAATATAGACAATATCATTCTCAATCTTTTGGACTGACTTACCTTAGTCATAGCCAGATCTGCTTTATTCCTAACTCTAATTGAGTTGGATGTTTTGTTCAGCTTTTTTAACAGTTGCTGTATGAGATAAGATGACTTTCATATCTGCTGAACTCTTTTAGTCTCAGTTGTCACAAAAATACCCACAGTTCCAAGGAAAGACTAGGTTATACACAAAGAGCTCAGCATCTCAGAATTTAGAAGTAGCTCGTATAAATCAGAAATAGAGTGACCAAGGTGGCTCAGCAGGGCAGAGCCTGGTGCCTGCCCATGAGAAAAAACACACAAACAAAAAAAAAAAAAACAAAAAGCAAATCAGGAATAGATGTAATTTCTATAGGAGCTTACAATCTAGGAAACTTTATAATAAGTATTCCCTCACCACCAATGCTTTCAAATTCAATTATCAGAGTTTACATATTATAGTTAGTCCATACTAGTAAGATAATATGTTTGTCTTTTTGTTCCTGGATTATTTTACTCAACATACTGACCTCAAGGTCCAGGCACCTAGTTGTTATTGCATGCCTCACTATTTCAGTCCTTCTGGCACCTCTCAATATTCCATTGTATGCATAAACCACAGTTCACTCATCCATACATCATCGATGTGCTCAGGCCACCCCCATTGCAAATCATGAGTACTGCTGCCATAAACACCAGTATACAAATGTCCACTCATGTCCTTTCTTTCAGTTCTTCCAAGTATATACTAATAATAGAACTGCAGGATCATATGGCAACCCAATACTCAGCCTCCTGTGGAACCACCACATTGCTCTCCAGATGGACTGCCCATTCTACTTCCCTACCAATAATGAATAGGCATATCCTTCTCTCCACATTCTCTCTAGCACTTGTATCTTTCTATTTAGTTTTTAAAACTTTTATTTAACACCCAAACACTGGATCTTAACAAAGCAAATCATGGTTTATGGTATAATCACATACCTATGCATTCACCTCCTCAACTTATATGAGGACATTTCCATTTCTTCCATAGAGGAAGAGAAAGAAAAAAAAATAAATGAAATAAAATATAAAGGAAAAGCAAGAACACCAAAAGAATCCTATACCCCACTCTTATATCCCCCTCTTATGCACATTTAGTTTTGGTACATTGTTTTCATTACAGTCACTGGAAACAGAATACAATTCCTCTCTTAACAATAGACTGTAGTTTGCATTGATTGTATTTTTTCCATATATCATCCCATTTTGAACATATTGAAATGTTTACCTTCATTTGTCTTCCCTCATGAAAAAGCATTCTTATATTTGTTCATTTACTCACCATCATGATCACTTTGTGTTTCACTAAATTGTACAGCCTTGTCTCAGTCTTTGTCTTCTATCTTTCCATCTTGTGTTGTACATTCCACTAGCCTTCCACTTTCAAACATACTCACAGTCAGCTTTGTTCCATGTACTTCAGTATTGTGCTACCAACAGATAGTATTGTGCTATCCATGTTTGGATCTTCACAATCAATTGTCTTGAACATTCTGCACTCCTTTGGCATCAAATACACAATCTCTATCTTCTTTCTATCTCTTGTTAACCTTTGGTCTCAACCTTAACTCTCATAGCTTGCTCAGTAATGTTTGTTCATACTGCTGAGACCATA
This sequence comes from Myrmecophaga tridactyla, assembly GCA_004026745.1. Classification (NCBI taxonomy): domain Eukaryota; kingdom Metazoa; phylum Chordata; class Mammalia; order Pilosa; family Myrmecophagidae; genus Myrmecophaga; species Myrmecophaga tridactyla. Next base: position 56,133 of record PVIY010010054.1, on the reverse strand, counting down.
CAGTATTTGTCCTTTCGTTTCTGGCTAATTTCACTGAAGATAACATCCAATTTCTTCTATGTGTTACATACTTCTTGACTTTATTCTGTTCTACCACTGTGTAATATTCCATCATTACAAATATACCATAGTTCATTTATCCACTAATCCATTGATGGGCATTTGGGCTATTTCCATCTCTGGGCAATTGTCAATAATACCTCTATGGACATTGGTTTGTAAATGTCCATTTGTGTTCCACCCTTCATTTCCTCAAAAATATGCCTAGTAATGAGTTTGGATCATATAGAAATTATATACTAGCTTACTGAGGAATTGCCAAACTACATTCCAAAGTGGTTGCAGCAAACTATAATTCAACCAACAGTGAATCAGTATGCTTCTTTCTCTACATCCTTTCCAGCACTTGTACTTTTTTCTTCTTTTTTATAATTGTCATTCTGGTATGTGTGACATGATATCTCATTGTGATTTTGACTTGCATTTCCTTAATAGCCAGTGAATTTTAGCATCTTTTCATATACTTTGAGTCATTTGTATTTCCTCTTTGGAAAAATGTCTGTCCATATCTTTTGCCCATTTTTAAATGAAATTGTTTGTCTTTTTCTTTTTGAATTTTAGAATTTCTATATAAGGTCTCCATTCTAAACAGTTTCTGATATGTGGTTATCAAAAATTGTCTCCCTTTGCATAGGCTCACTTTTTACTTTCCTATCAAAGTTTTTCCCTGTAAGACAGAGTTTAGTTTTGAGAAGTTCCCATTCATAAATGTCTCCTTTCATTAGTTGTACTTTGGCTGTGTAAATCCCATGAAGCCACCTCCTATCAGAATATCTTTAGGATATTTCCCTATATTTTCTTCTAAAAGTTTTATGTTCTTAGCTCTAATGTTTAGGTCTTTGATACATTTTGAGTTAATTTTTGTACAAGGAGTGAAATAGGGGTCCTCAGTTATTCTTTTGGTTATGGATATCCAGTTTTCCAATCTCTATTTTTTGAAGAGGTGCTCTGTCCCTGTTGAGTTGGCTTAACCACCTTGTGAAAGAACAATTGTCCATAGATGAGAAGATTTTTTCCTGAACACTCAATTTGATTTCATTGGTCATATAGCTATGTTTATGCCTGTGTCATGCTGTTTTGAGCACTGCACATTTAAATTCAAGTAATGTGAGACCTCCCACTTCATTTTTCTTTCTCAAGATATTTTTAGCTGGGTGGACACTTTGCCATTCCAAATAAACTTGATAATTGGTTTTTCTATTTCTGCAAATTAAGTTCTTATAATTTTAATTGGTATTGCATTGACCAATGTAAATTTAAATAGCATTGCATTTTATCCAATTTATAAATAAAATTGGGTAAAATTGTCATCTAAGCAATATTTTGTTTTTCAGTATAAGGACAACATATGTTCTTCCATTTACATAGGACTTATTTGATTTCCTGTGACAGTGTTTTGTAGTTTTCTGCATATAGGTCTTTTATGTCCTTAATTAAATTTATCCCCAAGTATTTGGGTCTTTTGATTGCTATTTAAATGGTATATTTTTCTTGATTTCCTCCACAGGTTGCTCTTATATCCTTCCACTTTGATATAGTCCTTTACTTGCTGTTTGCTGTAGATGTTCAAGATTTTCTACGCATAGGATCAGGTCATCTGCAAACAGTGAAAGCTTTACTTCTTCCTTTCTAATTTGCATGTTTTTAATTTCTATTTCCTGTCTAAATTCTATAGCTAGAATTTCTGCACAATATTGGATAACAGGGGTAACAGTGGGCATATTTGTCTTGTTCCTGCTATAAAAGGGAAAACTTTCAGTGTTTCACCATTGAGTATGCATTAGCTTTCGGCTTTTCATATATTCCCCTTAACGTGTTAAGGAAGTTTTATTCCATTTCTATCCTTTGAAGTGTTTTCATCAAGCAATTATGGAACTTTGTCAAATTCCTTTTCTGCATCAATCAAGATCATCATGTGCTTTTTTTCTTTTAATGTGTTGAAGTGGTATATTAAATTAATCGATTTTCTTGGTCGAACCACCCCTGTACACCTGGGATAAAACCCACTTGGTCATGGTGTATAATTCATTCAATATGCTGCTAGATTCAATTTACAAATATTTTGTTGAGGAATTATGAATGTATATCCACTAAAGTGTTGGATCAGTAATTTTCTTTTCTTGTAGTATCTTCATCTGGCTTTGGTATTAGGGTCACATTGGATTCATAGAATGGGTTAGGTAGCTTTTCTTCCCCTTGAATTCTTTTGAAGAGTTTGAGCAGGTTGGTACTAATTCTTTTTTGAATTAGTTTGTTAGAATTCACATGTGAAGCCCACTGATGCTGGATTTTGTCTTTGGGAGGTTTTGGTACCTTTTCATGCCCCCGATTCACCTCCTTTACTTATGATTGTTGAAATTGTCTGAATCTTCTAAAGACACTGTTGGCTGTTCATGTTTTTCTAGGACATTTTCTCTTTTGCCTAAGTTGTCTGAGTTGTTAGCATATAGTTGGTCATAGTATCCTCTAATTATCTCTTTTATTTCTGTGGAGTCAGTATTTATGTTCCCTATGGCATTTCTGATTTTATTTTCATCTGTCATTTTTTTCTTTGTCAGTCTATCTAAGGGTCCATTGATTTCAATGATTTTCTCTAAGAACCAATTTATGATTTTATTCATTCTATCTGTTTCCTTCATGTTCTCAGCTTCATTTGTTTCTGCTGTAATCTTTGTTAATTCTTTCCTTTTGTTTGCCTTGGGGTTAGTTTGCTGTTCTTTCTCTAGTTTCTCAAGGTGAGTAGTTAAGACCTCAATTTTTTCTCTTCCTTCCTTTTTAATATAGTCATTTATGGTAACAAATTTCCTTCTTAGCATGTTCTTTGTCACGTGTCATACATTTTGATATGTTGTGTTCTCCTTTTCATTTTCCCCAATATATTTACTGATTTCTCTTGTAATTTCTTCCTTGACCCACAGGTTGTTTGGAAATGTGTTGTTTTACCCTCCATATATTTGTGAATTTTCCAGCATTCCAAGTGTTATTGATTGAACAAACTAAGTAGTCAAAACTGCATGGTACTGGCATAAAAATAGATAGATTGACCCATGGAGTTGCACTGAGTTTTTAGAAATAGACCCTTTCATCTACAATCAATAGATTTTCAAAAAGGCAGCCAAGTACAATCAACTTGATCTGAGAAGCCTCTTAAAAAAATGATCATCGTAGAACTTATTATCCATGTGCAAAAGAATGAATATGGACCCCTTAACTCACAGCTAATACAAAAATTATCTCAAATGGGTCAAAGACCTAAATATTAGAGTTAAAACCATAAAATTTTTGGAAAAATTGTTGGGAAATATCTTAAAGATCTTCTGATAGGAGATAGTTTCCTAGACTGTATTAGCTAGGGTTCTCTAGAGAAACAGAATCAGCAGGGAGTATCTGTAAACATAAATGAATAAAAGTGTCTCACACCACTGGGAGGATGGCAGAGTCCAAGATCAGTAGGGCATGCTACAAGCTGACAGCTGCAATGATGTTCTTCAGTGAACTCTCAGGAGAGAGGAAGAATGATAACCTCTTCTGAATCTCCCATAAAACTTTTCTGGTGATTGGCAGTACAAGATGGCTCAGCCTGCAAGCCTGGAGGCCTGGGTTCAATTCTTGGAGCCCGCCATGCCAAAAAAAAAAAAAAAAGAAATGCCATCAGTGATTAGATTAAGTATCACTCACTGCAGAAGACACTGCCCTTAATTGATTGCAAATGCAATCAGCTGTTAATGCAGCCAGACAATTGGGCACCATCACTTGGCCAAATTGACACATGAATCTGACCAGCACATTGATCTTACAACCAATGTGAGAGAAATGAATTTTCTATTATACCATATGTATAAATGGTATCTTCCCAAATTTGAGTATTTTGCATGTCTTCAAATTTTTTCAGGAATGTAAAAAGTGAGCTTATGCAAAGGGTGACAAAATTTGGAAATTATATTATCAGATTAGAGTTTGATATCCAGAATATATGAAGAGATCCTACAATTCAACAGCAAAAAGACAAACAACCTAATTCCATTAGGTTACATTACTGCTTACAGTACTCATCTGTTCTTTTATCCTGTATACTCTTACACGAAAGCCCTTAGTATATGATTCATAGTTATATAAAATTGCCAGGCAATTACTGAAAAAATCTTGCTCATATCTGAGTCTGTCTCTGTTACATACTTTGTCTCTTCAAACCATTTTTCTTTCATGCCTTTTATTATAGCATGTAATTTTTGTGTTGTTGGAAGTGAGAAATGGTATCAGGTTATAGAAACTAGGAGAAGTAGGGTTTTAGTCTTGAAGGTTTATGTTGACCCCTCTAGGAGGTAGGTTGTCTTTACAGTTTGCTGTATTTATAAGTGTCAAAGGTTTAAATTTCCTCCACTGTCTTTGTTTATCACCATTGTGGTTTTTGCATTTCCCTTTAAACTCCTCAAATGGAGTCTAAATCTTGCTGTTCTTTCTGCTGTAATACTATGTTATTTTATAGGAGCCCTGTGGATGTGGTGTTAAGGTGCGTGGGATGGGAACCTTTATATAATAATATGCTAGATCTCCATCTTCTAGTGGAGTGTGTTCTGGGCTGTGACCTTCAGAAGTTCCTCCCTCCTTTTTACCCTCTTAGGTGAGACAGGAAGGCTAGAGGTGCCTGGAGTTGGGTGTTTCCTTCCCCCCATATTAGTTATGTTCTGATTGAATGTTTTCCCTTGAGGGCAGACCTAAAAGAGACAGCTCTGGGCCTAATTTGAAATGGATGCTTTTCACTTGGTCAAATTCAAAAAAATTCACCTCCCATTGCTGGAATCACTAGGGTTTGATTGTTTTTTCCCTCCCCTCTGGTCTTTTCATCTTCTTTATGAGAAGCTTCTGCAGCACTGGAGAAAGAATCTCATGAAATTGGGGGGGGGGCACTATAAGACTGGGTCTCTGGAACTTTTAACTCTCCAACCAATCCACTCCACAAATCAAAGAGTTTGTCAATTCCAATTTAAGTTTTCCTACCAGCTCCTAAATCTGGTGTCTTTTCCACAAAGTAAGCTGGATTGATTTTATTTCCCAGCAATTTGTCTTCAGACCTCAATTGTCTGATGGGTCTTAGAAAAATTGTTGACTTTTTATTTATTCAGAGTTTTTCTTGCTTTGAGGTCAGAATGGATGACTTCTAAATCCTTTACCTGTAGTACTGCAAAACTGACATCCACTATTGACTTCTCTGTTTGAGTTTTTTTAACACCCCTTGTATTCTTATTTTTTCCTAAACCTTTGTTCTTGTTTCTTTTCAGATTTTACATGTACACACAATATTATGAGAAAGTAATTCTCATTTTGTTTTAACACAACCAAAACCTGAAATAGGATATGAGTTTAGACAGCTCTACTTTATATCCTCAAAGCAATAAAAAATGATATTTTTATTTTATTATAATTTATATTCCTTTATTATTCTTTATTATCTTATTTCTTAAATGTTTTATTTTATGTTCTTGAATTAATTAGAATATTTTTCTTGAACAACTATCATAGACAGTTTGAAACCTTCAACTATATTTCCATTTTCCCTCTAAGTCTTAGCACCTAGTGCCCAAAGAGCTATGTGAACTTGGGTGATTCAGTTTTAATGTAAAATCCAAATAATATTAGTTATGAATTCATATATTTTTATGAGAACTATATAAGTTAATATATTTAAAGTATATAGAAGAGTGTATGATACATATTAATTGTTATATATATGTTTGATAGATAAGACTGAGAAATAAAATAATTCTCTTGGAACTTACGTAGAGAAAAAATACGGTAATGTTCATTCAATTTCTAAGCCTTGGTAGCTGCCTGCTCTGCAAGGCTTTTTTATTTTTAAGTCCATCCATTCCTGCAAAAAGTTCAACTGGAAAGAAGTGTTGGTAAGGAGAAAATGGTGAATGAGAGAATTTCATGAACCAAGTTTGACAGCTTGACATATCAGTCTGCTGAGTGATAGCAAAGCTCAAATGAAAGTTGGAGAGTTTATCTTTGAATCCCACAATGTTCAGCACTTTTATTTAGTGATGAATATATAATGTAGGGAAACCGCTAAGAAATAAAGTAAGAATACTGAACAGACACCATAGTGTTATTCCTCAGAAATATGTCCAGTGTGTAGCATTAAATTTTCCATTGAATTCCATTAGCAGACACTCATGCTAAGTTGTTCTTTGCTCTAAACCCAGATATTAGGACTTTCTAGGGTCAGAATCACTCTGAAGTGAATAATATGTATTCCTGTTGAATTATTTGAAACTACTGAATGCAATGTGTTTGTAAGGATCAATTAGATCTGTAGTTTACATTGCAAGACAAATCAACTTTAGCAAATTTATAGATAGATAATCCCTATGCCATGGCATGAGAGGCAAACAGAATGACTGATGTGAAAGGAAGGAAATTATCATGTCAGAAATTCGACATGGTAATTTGATTGTTTAACCATTTCATTTTCCTTCTGATACATACATTTATTTTAATTTCTGTGTATTAATAATGGAAAGATGAACATGAACATTGAGATGAATGTAATGGTCATTGAGAGATCACTGACAGATAACACGAATTCTTGGTTAAGCCTTTATGTTACACAGAAATTCTACTAACTCATAAATATTTTTAAACAATCTTATTCCCTTACAACTTATAGTACCATTTCTCACCTAAGTGTGGTAACTGAATTTTGCTTTTGGAGCTTCTCTTACCTCTTGTCTTCCCTTTTACAGAGCTCCCTCTGCTGTTTGCAGTCAAACATGTCCACTTGCATTCAGAAATGAGCTCAAGAAGGGAAACCATTTGTTGTTATGATTGCATTCTCTGTCCTGATGGGAAGAGTGTAAATAAAACAGGCAGGCAATTCTGAAACTTATTCTGAATGTGGGAGCTGTACACAATGTGAAATGGCTTGATCATTCCTAAGTACATATGAATGTACCTAACTCCCAGTGCTGAATTTGAACTCCTTGTTTTTTGCTGTTTTCAGAATATCCACATCGATCCAGTTTCTTCTCTTTCCACTTCCTACTTTTCCTGAATTTCTCTGTTGTTGTTACAGTACAATCCCGATTAGCTAACAGTTGTTGAACACATCCCATAAACCAAAAACTTTGAATTGCACTATATTTGCATCATTAAGGAATGGAGCAATTGAACTGCTGAGAGATTATATAAATTGGAAAGATTCTGCAGCTAAAGGATAGAGCTGAGATAAAATCCACATTCATATCAAGGCAGAGTTCCTTTTAAAAACCATCATACTCTAGTGATGATGATATCAGAAACATCACTAGTCATCTGGTACCTCACAGTCACAATATTTGAGAAACAATTTGCAGCTTACAGAGAAGCTCCCTAAACAATTATTTATTGAATAAATAAATATATATTGGATGATTAAATCATTTCCATTGTAATATCTTGATGATACTTGCAGCAGGTTTTATTTTAAACATATTCCCTTCTTTCCCTGCTGTGTTGTATTGAAGAATATATATTTTTATTCTAGAAAAATCTCACTATAAAGTTAGGAGAAGAGAAACAATTTTACTATTGATAAGACTAAACAAGAATGGAATGTGTCACAGCCAAACTGCCAGACAGATTTTACAGAAAGAAGGAAACACCAAGCTGTTATAAACAACTGTATACTTTTCAAGATAAGGAAAAATATTCTTCAAGAAAGAGGACTTGACAGCACCAATTGTCACCCAGAGTTTGCTTTAAATTTAACTGGTTATTAAAGTGGTCTATGTGTTTGCTGATTCCCCTATTCAAAGGAATAATAAAACTCATGTATCTGTGACATGAAAATAATTAAAAATTGGAGCCAGATATCTAAGTTAAACTGTCATGGAAATAGAAAGATTTGTGTTCTGTTTTTTATGTTCACATTTCAGAGAGTTGGCACCCAGGACTTTGAGAAAGATCTTTTTTGAGTTGCAAAGTTGGCAAAAGATTTGTTTGGCTTTCAAACAGATTTATATACAGCCTCAAAGGGGTCAAAAAATGATTTACAGTGACAAGTTTTTTAAAAAAATGCTGTAAAGGAGGGAGGAAGGTGGATGAGTGATTAACTTTTCATATTAAGGAAGTAAATAATAATTTTTTATTTGCTTTTACCATCACAATTCCCTCTATGTTACTATAAATCAATAAAACTACACTTTTGTTTGTTTGTTTGCATGGGCAGGCACCGGGAATTGAACCCAGGTCTGTGGCGTTGGGCCTGCTGAGCCACGGTGACCTGCCCAAAACTACAATTTTTAAATTGTTTTTTTTAATATGTCTCTACCATTTGTGGGACATGATATAGACTTTTAAGCAAATAAAAAGTGTATTGTAAACTCTGAAGAATCACAATAGTATAAATATTAAAATTTATTGTAATATTTGTCTTGGGGGTATAATATTTAATTATATCCTACCAGTGGTGGAAGTTTAATACAGGTTTCTGATTAGCAATCACAAATTTTTGCCATATATTAATTTTATAAAGACACCCATGACCATTATCTAGTATCAGACTTATTTATGAGGTTTATTAAGAATATAGATTGAACTTTTAGTCTTTAATACACATGATTTTAACTTTTTTAAATCTTTGGGAAAAACCCATTTTATGAGCCAAGTTTTTTTTGTATCAATCCAAATCTATTTTCATATTATTATTACAGTATATTAAATCTCTATGAATGACAGGCATCTGTCTATGTATTTTTCATTTTTAATTTAATTCCTCATGTATTTTTAACTATCTATTTTGCTACTGGGAAAATTTTGTATTTTATTGTGAATTTAGTGACATTAGACCTATGTCTTGCAGTCTTTATCTGTCAATGTCATATTTTTTTGTCTATTAATTGCATTATTTTTCTGTCTGTCCATATCTTTGGGTATAGTCATAGTGTGACCTCCTAATTGTCTTTGGAAATGTAAACAATCTTGTAATTTTGAACTACTGATGATATCTTGGATCTGTTTTATTGTTGCTAGACTATATTAGGGGTCCTTTCAAGTTTGTGGGGTTTATTTTCCTTGCATTAGGGTATTTATGCAATCTAAATCTAAATATTAACAAAGAGAATGTTTGTCTTTTAGTGAAGTGTGGTATTTAATGTAACTGAAATTGCCATCACTGAAAACAGAATAGCATATCAGGGTATGAGAATATAATAAGTTTGTCAGAATTTTTTTTAGTTTAGTCTAATGCTTATTTCAGGTAATCTGGAAAATTTAAGTTTTAAGTCTTCTGTGAAAACTACTGTCTAGTTTTCTTGTGGCATTGGCTTTACATGGAAGTATGAAGCCACTTTGGTTGGTTTTTTAAAATTTTTTGATATGTTTATATGATCAGCAGTGCTTGAAAGGGTATCTCTCAGTGAGGTGCCCTTTATGAGGTGAACTTTTCTTGGTCTTTTAAACCTTAGGGTTTTGAGATAACAGAGAAGCCATGTATGACCATGATTATGAGAAAGAAAATTTAGATAAACCAGGTGCAGGACATGGACTCAGACTGAAATTTATAGGCATTGTCAAATGTAAGGTCAAAGGGAGAGGTCTTATATTTGTTTGTAGGAGTCAATCTAATATTTAACAAGTCTAGTGGTAAAGGTCATGGCCATCTTAATTTAGGAGATTTTTGAGTCATAGCCAGTGATTTGTTTTAGAATTTGAATAATCTACTGTGCAGATGGTTGAGGTTTACAGGAATCTGTAAACATTTTTATAATTCTTGGACATTAGAAATAAAATTACTTTTTTTGTCTACTTGAGTATGTTCTGGTACCCCAGGAATGGAATTCACATGTATTAAGAGAGCCTTTATCATTGTCTGAGCATCGTTTATCAAATATATATTATGACCAGTAATAGGCCTTTCTACTTGTAAATTGGGCTAATTCTTAGATTGAAACTCTTTGCATTCTTGCAACAGAAGTCTTAAATATTGCATTTCAGTTTGGCAATATTGTAAATGTTTATTTATTTATTTTTTTTTGCCAGTTCTTATTCTCTAGTGAACTAAACCCAAGGTACTGATGTTATATCATTTTTGGTATTGAGGCTGCCATCAAATCATCTACATCTTGAAGTTATATATTAATGTGATGGAACAGATTTTTCAGTTTTTTTTAATGATTGAAAAAATAGGTGAATTAAAAAATGTAGTGGAATATTTTGTCTTCAATATTGGACTCTTATGAAAGCAAAAACAATATTTAGACTGTCTAGTAGAAGGAGAGGGAAAAAAGAAAACTATAGAAGAGTAGCATATAGTTCAACTACAGAGGAAGTCTTTGCAGGGGAAGATACTAAAGTCAGATGTCAAAATAGTTGCAGGGTTAGGAACTTTAGGGGTTAATGCAATAAAGAAATTAATTTTCAAAAATCTTGTATAAATTTATGTTACCATCAACCATCTTTATCAACTCTATTTTTTTAAATAAAAAGTATGGACTTATTCCAGGGTAGGTGTGGCTATTAAATTATGTTTTATTTTTTAATAACCATTTCTATTCTTTGTAATTGAGCTCTCAATGGATATTTTTTAGCATATGCCATTGGCTTAAATTGTAGGTGATCCTTTTTAGAGGTGTCATTCTTCAAAATTAAATCAGTCTTATTTTTCTCTAGGGTCTGATATGTCTATCAGTTTGTTTTAGCCAGGGAGGTTCTTCTATATGATGCTATACTACCTAGTTTTTACAAGGCACAGAGTAACCAAATCATGGCTTTTTATCCCAAGGAGCTTCATAGAGAAATTCCAGTACTGAATAAGGAAGCTTTTAGATTTCATAGTAGGTCCTTCTCCAATGGCTTTTTAGGAGAATCAGGAGAAAGTAAGAAAAGATGTTTTCTAAGCAAAGGAACTACCTGCATGGGGACAGACAAAGCTAATCCAAGATACCAACATCTTGTTTTGATCTATCACCAGATGAGTGATAGGACAAGAAACAAGTAAGAAATTTTAGAATTCCTAAAAGATAGTTAAAGAAATTCTTGAGAAAATTATAGAATAAATAGCCCTGGTATCAACAGTTCCTACTTCTAAGAATTATTATAAATTGTCAAATTTATGCCATTTGCCAACCACTCTCCAGATCTGTGAGCTTTTTTCACTCTGTTGTTCCTGTAATTTCTACTCCTCCTGACTCTCTTTTTACTTCTAAGGATTTATCCTTTTTAAAGAGTTTTAATCGAGTAGTTAACACAGAAGTTTTTTTTATATGTAACTTTCCATTACAGGCATTTAAATTTTATGGAGAAATTATGCAGAAAATATAGAGTTCCCATATACACATACCAGTCCATTATTAACAACTAAAACAAAAGTTTTAAATTTTCTTTGTCTTTTTTTAGATGTATTCTCAAATTAATTAGTTGCTGCTAAAATTTGAGTAACAATCTGTTTTCACCTTTCAATAAACTTAAAAAAAAATCTTGTTTGGATATTGAAGAAGAGATTCTACACAAAAGTGGTTAGAGCTAGAGTGTGAATTTGTTAAGCTTTTGAATTCATGTTCATAAAACCTGAGAAAGTCTCTGCAATCCACTGGTGGAAACCAGTGGGTAACTCACCAGTCTTCTGGGTGTACTGCTGCTCCTTCTCTCAGTTCAAACTTGGCAGAAAGGCCATTAGCAACCTAAGAAATCAGTTTTTTATAGTTTGGGTATGCATGGCAGATAGTCAGCTTTCTTGGCTACCACTCCCCTTGTTGTGGTGAAATTTTGGACCCAACTTGTTTATTCCTATTAGGCACCAAGTGAAGCTGTCAGGGCATTGTTACCTATCTAGTTCCCAGAGAAGATGGCAGAGCTGCAGACAAAATGTGGGCTTTGTGCATATAAAGACAGTATTCAAAGTCAGGAGCCTAGATTAAATTACTAGAAAAGCAGACAATGGAGACAGGAGAAATTGATCCAGTACTGAGTATAGAAAAATTCTGACATTCAATGTTCTTAAAAGGACAAGTTGTGTGTAAATGTGCCTGTTTCTCTCTTTTACCAACACCATATATTATTATTTTGCTACAGAAGCAATTAATAATAGAAAATGCAAACACCCCAATAGAATAAAAATAGGCAACTAAATGTTTCTTCCCAAGCTTTTACTTTTCACTTTTCAGGTATTTTTCATTGTTTTTCTTTTAAGTTGTTCACAGGTCTACCTAATATGCTTATACCAGCATTTTTGAGCTATCGAGTTTAGACTTTATATTTACAACATGATGTTACTGCTCTTTTTCCCCTCCATAGTTTAACATCTTTAAAATATAACATTATCTTTGGATCTCTATACTTTTATTGTTTATATACTCCATGCTGTAATAATAACCAACTCTTGCTCTATATTAAAAATTTTAATTTTAGAAATCTGTTAAAAGTGTTTTACAAGTACTTATATATTGTTACTATAAGTAAAAAATATATAATTAGGTCATGTAATCCTGTGTTGGTAAATTATATTATTTGAGAAAAATGTTCCAATTGTCAGTATCATCACTGATTTTTTTCATTATTAGGATTAAGAATTTCTTGTACAGATATTTTTTCCTGCAATTCAAATTGATTTCCACTCTTCTGGGTTTTGAGGAGATAAATATGATTTCTTAGTTTGTGTTTTACTGCATTTGTATTGGTCAAGTGTTTCTAATTGGTTGCTGATTATTGAAATTCCTATAAGAGGGAACATTTAGGCTGTATTGAAAATTAGAAAGATTTTAGATATGAGTCTATGAAACAAAGTTTTATTTGTTTAACATAATCTGAGAAATGGCCTGAGAATGGCTTTATATAAAGACACTACCATTACAGTTAAAGTTAAAAATATTACAGTTAAAATTGTCCTTCAAAATAACAGAAGTGGGATTTGATATTGTGTATTCAATCATTTATTTGTACTTCTCAAAAGTATTTCTTAGTTTCTATTTCTTTTAACTAACTCTGTAGTTGGGTCTGTCTCCCTATTCAATCAATATTCTTATACCACTGGATGGTAATAGAAGAACAATAAAAAATTCTTAAAGAATTTGGTTTGAACTGCTTAAAAATAAATGTGTATTTTACATAAATACTAAAATTACTACCTCCAAAAGAAAAAAGAAAAAAAAACTGTCTGAGCAGCAAGATTCAAAGCTTTAGTTTTGCAATTACTGAAATAAATCAGACATTAGAAAGAAACTGCCCTGGAATTTCCCTAAAGCTTCATTCAAGATACTGCTAGAGGATTGCCAGATTGATTATGGAAAAAGAGAAGATCTTTTCTAGTTGTCCCAGTTCTAATTTTTTTTTAGAGAAGAAAGGAGGGAAGAAAAAGAGAAATGGAAGCATAGAGACAAATAAAGAGCAAAAATAAGAAAGGAAAAGAAAAGGGAGAGAGCAGGGTGAGAAGAAGGGGAAGTAGAGAAGGTAATGTGGACAAGAGAGCACCACATTCCCATCCAGATCATACTAGATCAAAATATCAGAGGAAGTTGCATTGACTTCCCATCTGGGAGCTGATAACTTCTTTGCCTATTAGTCAGAGCAGCTCATTTAATCTTGCCTGAACCTTGGCATCGTCATCTTAACAGAGTTATAATATTGAGATTATGCATGATCAGTCCTTTTGTATCTGGCTTATTTCACTGAGGATTATGTTCTTAAGCGTCATCCAAGTTGTCATATTCTTTGACACGTCATTTTGTTTGATTACTGCCTAATACTCCATTGTATGTATATACCACATTTGTTTATCCATTCATCTGCCAACGGACACTTGGAATACTATCGTCTTTTAGTAATTGTGAAGAGTGCCACTCTGAACGTAGGTGTGCAAATGTCTGTTCATGTCACTTCTTTCACTTCTTCTGGGTATATACCAAGTAGTGGTACTGCCGAGTTGTATGGTGACTTGCTCTTTAATTTTTCTGAGGAATCACAAAAGTGATTTCCATAGTCATTGTACCATTATACTGACCATCAGCACTGAATAAATGCTCCCATTTCTCCACATCCTTTCCAACATTTCCTGTTCAATAGCAGCCACTTTACAGGGGTAAAATGGTATCTAATTGAAAATTTAATTTGAATTACCCTTATAGCTAAAGAAGATGAGCAACTTTTCATGTGCTTTTAGGAGGTTTATATTTGCTCTTCAGAAAAATTTATATTTGCTCTTCAGAAGAATTTATGACAAATTGCCTAAGTGCCTAGCTCTTAAACAAAACCCTAAGTAGAATCACAATCCCCCTTGAGATTAGGATTTAGTTTCATGGCAAAGGACTGATAACCAATACTAAAAGCATATCTTCAAAGCAAATGCAATTAAATACAAACTTTTAGATGTGGGATGAAAACAAATCTTCAAAATAACCTTATCAAGACATTAAAATAACCCCATATGCAACAGAAGGTCATAAAGCATGTGAAAATCTGGGCAGAAGTGGCTCAGCCAAATAATCCAGTTAAATCACCTGAAGGGTCACACAATTTGGAAGAATTATCTAAGGTTTTTCATAAAAACATAAAGGAAATCAAGAAGACACTGGAGAAATATAAAGAAGAATTTGATAGATTAAACAGAAAAATATCACATATCACAAAGATGTCAGATACTCTAGACCAAATTTAAAAGATATTAGAGACCCATAACAGTAGACTTCAAAACACAGAAGAAAGAATAGATATATTTGAAAACAGGACAATTGAATTTGAATGTTCAAAAAGAACTAATGGCAAGAAAGATGGAAAAAAATGCAACTTGATCTCAGGGAAATGATAGACAACTTGTGTCAAACAAATATAAGAATTTTTGGTGTCCCAGATGGAAAACAGAAGAGTAAAAGGGTAAGAAGTCTACTTAAAGATATAATGGGGAATATTTTCCCAACCCTATAAAAGACATCAGCATCAAAACCACACAGGCCTAAGAATCCCAGATGGAATAAATCCAAATATGCTTACCCAAGACTTGTACTTATCATAATGTCAAATCTTGAAGAGAAGCAGAAAGTCATGAAAGCAACAAGAGAAAACAGATCTATTACATACAAGGGAAACTATACATGACTGAGATTAGACTACTCATAGATAGCATGGAGGCAAGAAGGTAGTGTTATGATATATTTCAGATTCTGAATGAGAAAGATTTTCAATGAAGTATTCTTTATTCTGTTGAGTTATCTCGAAAAATTGAGGATGAGATTAAAGTCTTCGCAGATCAACAATGGCTGTTGAGAATTTGCAAAGAGACCTGTCCTATAAGACATACTAATGAAAACTCTGTAGTCTGAAAAAAGAGTAGAGAGAGAGGTCTGAAGGAGGGTAGGGAATTGAAGAGTATTAGCAAGAATAACTTAAAGGATGAAAAGGTGAAAAGAACAGATAGATCTAACCAAAACTACAGCATAAGACAATAGATTCCGGAACTGTTTTTACAGTAATAATTTTGAATGTTAATGGAGTAAAATCACCCATAAAAAGATAAAGATTGACAGAATGGATTGAAAATATCATCTTTCTATACACTGTCACACGAGACTTATCTTAGACCCAAGGATGCTAATAGATTGGTAGTGAAAGGATGGAAGTAGATGTTCTATGTAAGCTGTAACCAAAACAAAACATGAGTAGTTGTAGTAATATCTGATAAAATAGGTTTTAGATGTTATGATATATGAGACAAGATTTTCATACATTAACTGTAAAGATATTTGTATCTTTAGGTTTTCCTGAATTAAAAAAACTAGAAAATATTCAGCAACATAGGTCATTACTATAGCAAAATTGATATTTTTAATAACTTTCTAATCAATACTTTGAGAATGTACAGTTTTGATAGCTGTGAAAATGGTATTTAAGATAGTGATTAATATTTAAAATTTAAGAAACTGATCTTATCTGTAGATTTTTTCTTTGTTTGCTATAATTTTAAATTGGTTTATAAAACTTACTGTACAAACAAAGGCTTTACAATGATTATTTAGTTTCTTTAGTTAAATATGCCTATGGTTAAGCTAACTAAGAGCCATTTATGCAGTTAAGATGTTTATGTGTTAATTGTAAAAATATTTGTATCCTTTGTTCTCTCAAAATCAAAACTTGAAAATGCTCAGTAACATAGGAATTACTATAGCAAAGTTGATTTTTGTAACAACTTTCTCATGATATTTTGAGAATGTGCACAGATTCAACAGTGAATCAAATGGTATTTGTTAGTATTTAATATTTAGAATCTAAGAAATGTTTATATCTATATTTCTAGATGTTTCCCCTTATTTGCCTTACTTTTTATATTGGATTATGAAACTTACTCTACTTGTGTGGACTTTACAGTGATTATTTGAATACTTTAATTAAATATGAATATGGATAAACTTTAGTATTTTTTATACAAATATATTTTTAAATAGTGGATTTTTTAAAAAACATTGATTTTTTTAAAAATCTGGTTTTTGAGTTACTTTGCCTTTTGTTATCTCAGTATATAGAAAAATGCAAATGTAAGACTGAAAGTCTTGTTCTTAGTTTTGCCTTTTAAAAATATTTAAAATGTTATTTATGGGTTAGTTACATGTACAAGCATTTAGGTTCTTTTTAGCAAAATCAGGGGAAACCAGAAGTTTTCTTCTGAGTTCACAGGTCTGATCCAGAATGTCACAGTTTCTATATGAGGATCCCTTTGGTTCTCACTCCTTCATTGAAACCTGTTTCAGATACCAAGGACTTTTCTAGCATGGATTAAATTCACCAATTACTTTTGTCTTCATTTTCCAGCTGCTAAAACAGATACATAGAGTGGGTTGGCGTAAACAACAGAGATTGACTGGTTCATGGCTTTGAGGCTAGGAGAAGTCCAAATGAAGGGATGCTTTCTCCCAGATGACTAGCCATTTGTGGCTGGCTGACTGTGATCTTTTGTCCTTGGCTTTCCCATTGCATGGTAATGCACACAGAGATGTGCTCTCTTTCTCCTCCAGGTTCTGCTGAGTTCCAGCTTCTTCCTCCTTTTGGCTTTCTTTATAAAACTTTCATCAATTAGGTTTGAGGTCCAACCTCATTCACTTTGGCCACACCTGAAATAAAATATCACCTTCAAAAGGTCCTCTTTAAGTGGACTCACCCACAGGAATGGACTTTAAACTGTTTTCTTCTGGGTGCACTTAATTCAATCAATAGAATGTATCTTACTGTCTTAAGAGACATTTCTAGCATTTTGATAGGATTCAAATAAGAATAAGGATTAGGCCCTTAACTTGAAGAGTTCATAATATGTGGTCATTGGCTTTGCTTCCCACATTTTCTTAGACCATGGATTTGGAGTCAAGCAAGTTTTGGAAACTGAATAAACATGTTAAAGTATGTATGCCAATAATAAGAATGTATTCTAGAATTTTGTTCTTGGTTCTCTTGTCTTTTTAATTCATTGATTAAATTAATCATTGATAATATAGAGTAGCTCATTGCTTTGCAAGATTTTCAGCACATTCTGTGTACTGATGATTCCTAAATTTTTAGCTTAGATTTCTATTCTGAGCCCCAACTAAGTATTAACATCTCAATTAGGAGAATGTAGCAAAATTAATGACAAAGTATCTCATTTTTTCCCAACACAATGTGCCTCTTGTTCACTTCTATCCTGCTCTTCCTTGTCATTGATTCACCTGTGAATTGCTACACCCTCCATTCACTAAATTCTCAATTCAGCCAACAGTAACTAAGTGTGACTTGATTTTCCTCACTCTCCATTCTCTATATTTGCAAATGACTAAAATATCTTCCCCACCTATGAAGTGTATCTCTAAATATCTCCTCCAAGTCAAACTCTCTCAGATCCAAAGGACTGCAATGCAGCTAGATTGATCTTTCAGAAAGGCAAATCTGATATTACTTTTCTATTTCAATTCCAACAAGATCTTGTTGCACATCTTTTAAAATAAAGTCAGATTTCTGTATAGTGATCCTGCTCCTCCTTGCCCCTTCTTGATGTTACGTGTCCTGTGTCCTCTTCTTGGAATCCCCAGTGTCTAGATGCTTACACTAAATAAATATATTAAAAAAGCAAGAGGAAGAATGAGTGGCACTGATAGCCTATAGTAGTAAGATTTGATAAATGATCATACATAAGTCATTGTTCCTTAAAATGACTGATTCACATCACTGTTTCAAAAGATTTATGAACAGCATAAAATGGTGCAAATTTTTGTGCAATGGAAATACAAGCTGAATATGTAATCCTTTTTTAAACTAAAATTGTGTTACATTTGAGCGTGCTTCAGAGCTAATGAAATGAAAGCATAATGGATAAGATTTACATTTCACAATTTTTATTTTGACATTTCTTCAAACTATTTATTTTTTAAAATTCAGTGTTCTCTTTTCTTCATTTAAGCAGTATTCTTTACTGTAAAAGTAAAATAATGCTACACATTTTGTAAAATTTTTATCAAAATCAAATTAGAACTTAATAACTAGTACAGCCATAGTTCTTTAGATAAAAAATCATCGATACTTTAAAATATTAGGACCATTTATTTGGTAGATTTTCCATAATTTAAGCCTAAAAGCCTCAGAATACATTCTCTCTTCCATTCATACTTTATCAAATACCTTTTTGTCATACAGTAAGGCACTGAAAATGCCTAGATGTGTTCCCATGACTCCTTAAATATATAACACTCTTCCTGGCTTTTTAATTAGCTTTGCACTCTTTTGTGTTTATGCTTCAACACCATTTTGTAAATCCTGGGCATTTTCACTGTTCAAGTCAACTCTATTTTTTTTTTAATTTTTTTGAACTCAAATGTGTAATAAATAATTCCTTTCACATGTTTTTATTTTAATATTATGCTTCAATGGATGTTATTGGGTACATTTCATTTGAAATTCAAATGTGGTTCTGTTCAAGATATATTTGTTTTATGCTTAAATTAGGTAATGATGGATATAATGTAGTATTTCAATCTGTGTTCCTCTCAGGTATATATCAGTGTATCAAATGTCATGAAGACCAATATCCCAATAGGTAGAGTGATTGATGATCCTCAAAATACTGACATTTTATCTGATGAAGATTCCCTATGGCTTATTCTGGTCTCTATGGTGATTACTTTTTCTATCATCACTGCTCAGATTTCTGGGGTATTTATTTGATATCAAGACACACCGACTGTCAGAGCAAATAAGTGAAATTTCAGTCATGTACTCCTCATCTCTTTAAAAGGTCTCCTTTGTCTCTGGGACATTTATTGGCAGCCCAATACAATCACCTGTATCCTGAGACTCACATTCTAAGGGGTTATATTTTCTGTGACTGTTTCTGCTGTTTTAGTAGACCCTCATTGTGGGTCATGGACTTATAAGCCATCAAACTAGAAAAACATGACCTATGTGGAAGGTCATAGCAATTCTCAAATGCTATAGTCTCTAGTCGCTTCATCATTCAAGTATGTACCTGTACATCCTTAGCTTGGAATCTTTATCCCTTTTCCCAACAGGGAGATGCAATCTGAGTTTGAGCAAGTCATCCTTCAGTATAATGATGGATCCACTACTGCCTTCAACAATGTACTGAACTACTTCGGATTCCAGGTATTACTGAGTTTCATAGTTGCTTTTCTGCCCGGGAGGTTGCCACTTTCAGGGAGGCAAAATCAATCACATTTGACATGATGGTTTTCTTTAGTGTGTGGATTTAATTCATACCCATTTATCTAAGCAAAAGCCTGTGTGGCTTTGGAAGCATTTTCTTTCTTGGTTTCCAGTATGGGTTATTGGGTTGCATATTTACTATGTGATTCTGCTGAGGTCAGAAAGGAATTCAAGAGAAAAATTACTTGAACAACTTCCTTCCCAGAGGCAAAGGATTTAACGTTCAAGGTCCAAAATTTCTATGATATGAACAATACTACAGAAATGAAGATTCAAGATGTGGCATGAAATAAATGTATTTCAGTAAAACACCGACAATTGTTCTTTAATAAAGTGGCACCATTGTCATTTGAGGCAGCGAGCCATCATGGAAAAGCTCTGTGATAGATAAAATAATATTCAAATTCAGCACCCTCCTGGCTGCCTCTTCCATTTTTTTTCAATTAGCATTTCCTTTCTATTCTCTAATAACATATAATTGATTAAGAAGTCAAAAAGGGTTAGAGTAAGGATTAAATTAAAATATTTACAAGAAATCATCTGTTCATTATTATTACCCTTACTCTGGCTATCATTTGTTTCATAATTAAACAAATGACTTTTTACAGAATTGCAGTTTCTGGTGATTAAATGTAGTGATTCTGATCCTCCTTTATTAAACTATTTATAAAGACAAACTGATAGAAAATTTGAACTACAGTCTATACCAATTGTATTCTGCAGTTCTGACATGGGCTTTGGTGAAACTCATGGATCCAAGCTTAGGTAAAGTCCTGAGAGAAAGTAATGGAGCAACTCAGGGAAAAGACATGGCTTTACCACTGAGGACATCTATCATGAGTAGAGTAACTTGGCTGACTGAGAGGATCTCACCCTTATTGAGAAGCTCTTGCTTCTTAATATAGTTAGACTTTAAAACAACTTCTCTTCAACTTCTCCCCACTGTTGATTCCTGATAACACCTATTATTTGTTAAACTATATTTTTGAGCAATGAAATGTGTCTGAGTTAGGTGTAGAAGGATAACACTTAAATGCAAATTCAAGGAATTGGAGGACCTGTGGAGTGATTGTCCCAAGGAGATTTTGTTTTCCAGTTATTCGCTTTTAGCTGAACAAAGAAATTCTTATGTACAGACCGTTTCTGATTATGCAGTAATGAAACTCTCACATAAGAATATAAAGGCAGAAGGTCAGGTGAATGGGCAAAGCAGCATGCTGGGCTTCCCCTCTGTTTTTGTATTCAGTGGCCAGCTCCTCTCTGGAAGGCAGGATCCTCAGGCTTCATTTCTGGAGATTGCTGGTCTCAGCTTTGGTGGTGAAATCACCATCAAGATACAGCAGCCATGGCCAAAATAACAGGTTTTGGAAATTAATGATGCTCAGAAACTACTAACTCAGGTAAATATTCTTTTGGAACAGAAATTACAAGTCATTCTAAGCTGCCTAGTTTAAGAGGAATTGTGTTTAACCATAATACTAAACACGGCACAACTGTAAACTAAGGAATACTGAATTGAAGATATCCTTAACCTATCTCAATTTTCAGTTGCCACCTATCATTTTCTCTGCCAAATAGGATAGATTTTTATCTAAAATTAATATATAGCTAAACTATTTGATTATGTTTAATTGATTTGATTCTATTTGGCTAAAAATATTAGATAAGTAAACAAATATTCCATTGATACAATCTCTGATATGAATAAACTGGTTTATATTCACATTTTCTCACCTGATGTGAATGGACAAGATTGTGCCTAGAAATTGTATTGCACAGTGGTGTTTCAGTCCCTGCTTTCAGTTTCATTGAGTATTAACCTAGTAGACTGCTAGGTCATGGGCCAATTCTATATAAGCTTCCCAAGGAACTCCCAAACTGTCTTCCACAGTGGCTGCACCATTTTACATTCCTCCCCACAGAGAATGATTGTTCCTACGACTGCACATCCTCCTCAACACTTGTTGTTTTCAGATTTTTTAGTACTGGCCATTCTAGTAGGCATGCAATGACATGTCATTGAGCTTTTGATTTGAAACTCCCCAATAGCTAAGCATGTTGAGCATCTTTTCATGTGCTTTTTGACCATTTGGACTTCCTCTTTGTAGGATGTCAATTCAAGACTTTTGCCCAGTTTTAATTGGGTTGTTTCTCTTTATTGTTGACTTATAGAATTTTTATATATGTGCTGGACACCAAATGCATATTAACTATGTGGTCCCCAGATATTTATTTCCCATTGAGTAAGTTGCCTTTTCATTTTCTAGACAAAGTTATTTGCAGCACAATTAATTTTGAATTTGAGGAGGTCACACTTATCTATTTTTTTTCTTTCATTGCTTGTGCTTTGGGTGTAAAGTTTCAGAAACCATTGCCTATAACAAGATCTTGAAAATGCCTTCCTACATTTTTTCTAGAGTTTTATAATTCTGGATTTTATATTTAGGTCTTTAATACATTTTGAGTTAATTTTTTGTAAAAGGTATGAAATAGGGGTCCTCTTTCATTCTTTTGCATGTGAGTATCTTGTGAAAATACAGAATAGAAGAGAATATTCTGTTTCAGATGTATGGAATTGACAGGATTTTCAAATTACAATTGTCCATAGAAGGTGTGTTTCTGAACTCTCAATTCAGTTCCCTTGATCAATACATATATGTAATATATCATTATGCCAGTACCATTTTGTTTTGACCATTACAGTTTTATAATGTACTTTAAAGTAAGGAAATGTGAGTCTTCCAATTTGAGTATTCTTTTTGAAGATTTTTTTTTAATTATTATTCAATACCCCTGAAACTTTCAAATAATTTTGACAAATTGATTTTTCCATTTCTGCAAAGTAAGCTTTTGGAATTTTGATAGAGATTATGGTGAATTTGTAAATCAATGTGAGTAGAATTGACATCTTAAGGATATTTACTCTTCCAACATAGAAAGATGATCAGCATCATGTGAGTCACAAGTTACAAGATCAGCACAAAATATCTGTCACATGACTAAACTCCCATGGAGTAAGGGAACAGAATAGCATAGTAAAAAGAGTTCTGCATTGTGAACTAGAAGATACAGATTTCAAGTCTTTACACTGCTACTAACTACATAACTGGTCATTTTATCTCTGTCCTCATTTTTTTCATCTGTATGGTGAGTGATGGATCAGTCCTTATCAAACTTTAATGAACATATAAATCCCCTGATGATCTAGTTAAAAATGCAGATTCTGATTCAGTAGATCTGTGGTAGCTCCTGAGATTCCACATTTCTACTATGCCCCTATGAGTCACTGATGCTGCTGGCCAAGGACCTACTTTGAGTCACAAGATACAAGATCATTGCTAAGACTTCTTCTAGCCCTATGCATTAGAGGGGTAGGACTGTGAATTCATAAGTAGGAAAGATCAGCGTCACAAAGAAGTAATAATTGAACTTCAGCTCAGCATTGAAGGAGAAACTGACTTGAAGAAAACCCTTCAGGTTGAGGAAACAGCTTATCTGAAGGCTTGGAAGCAGGAATAATCAATGAGTAAGCACTGAAAGCAACGATTAGGCTAGTCTGCCTCACATGAAAGATGCCTATGAGAGTAATGGAAGGCCCTGATGGAATGGAACCTCATCTCATATTTGATCTTCCATTCATTTTGCAGTGCCAAGATAACTTTCTTGGAAAATAAGGTGGAAGCTGTGACACTATCCAGATGAAAAGTTATGTTTTTCAGCCTCCTCTATAGCCCAATATAGCCCAGTGAATATATTCTCCCCAATAGGTGATAAGCAGAAAGTAATTTCTGGGTGATGTCCTTAAAGGGAAGAAGTATGCTCTTCGCTTTCACTTTTCTCCTTCCTGTTGCTGGAATACTGATGTAATGATTGGCTCCAACACTCTTCTTGGTTATACTGGCAAGAACTAAGTCTAAGAATGACAGAAAGGATGTTAAAGGAGTCTCAGTCCCTGACAAATTTTAGTACTGCTTTACCAGCCATGAACAGCTCACATCCAATTTTCTTGCGTATGCTTTGTAGTTTTTTGAGTGTATGTTTAAGCCATGATTAATTTTGTTTTCTTCTAATGCAGTAAAATGTAATTTTAATTCAGACATCAATACAGCTTTGTTAACCAATAGAACTTTAGAATAAGTATTCTGAATATTAGCTCAACCTAGATTTCCTCAAAGCTGTTTTTCTGCTCTTCCTCACATTTTTTTGTTTCTTGTTCCTTTTGCTACTTCTTAATACTGATTTTAAGGATTCAAGTCTTGCCTTTGCTAAGTTGCTGATATCCTGTGATTTAATTTGTATAGGCATTTTCTGCTATGCGTTCTTTAAAAACCATATGTTCTGCAAAATTGCACACTGAAAATAGCAAGCAAGCAGAAAAAAGAGGTTTTGTGGTCAAAGTTATGCAACTTTGCAACAGAACATTAGCATACCTAATAACTTTTCTAATAAAAAAACCAACCAGCACAGTGAAAAAGACATCTCATATGCCTAATAGATATTATAATAAATATTAGACTTCAAATAGAAAACTGAAGACAGCATGATAGACTACAAGGAGGAGTTGAAGTATTGCATTGTGGAGAGAAAGGCAAAATGCAAAAAGATCAGAGAAAATCATGCACTAAATTTAGGAGTCTATAAAGACTCAAATAGGAATCAATGTTCTTAATAGAGTAATAAGGACATGGTAGAATTGAAATATCTCTCTTTTCCTTTATATTTTCTTAAAGAGCAAAAGAAAAACTTTAGGTGGGTTTCTACTTAAGATTTTAAGATATGACATATTCATTTCTTTCTCCAAAGACTTTGAGGAGTTATATTGTTTTTGGTCTGTGGAAGGGAATTTTTAAGGTTAAAATATTTTAGGATATCAGAAAAAGGAGCATGTAAGGATGTTTAGCAAAATGGCCAATGATGCATTTATCATTAATATGCTAATTTCTGTGTCTTTGGGAAAATCCATTACTCTTGTAATGTCAAGTATACCAAGGGTACAGACAATGGTAGAAATACCTGTATCAGTCAGGAGACAGAGTATGGGCAATGTTAAGGATACCAATAAAACATGCTGAAGCATCCCAGGACTAGCAACAGCATAAGTAAATAAAAATAACTAAAAGAAAAATAGCCAGATATGAAGAAATAATCAAAAGATCAAAAGAAAAAAGAACAAATGCAACACTCAAAAGAAAGGAACCAAATGTACTGTAAAACAAGCTACAAGGGATAGGACCATAATGATCTTATCTAAATAATTCTGATTTACTTTTTTCTTTAATTTGCATGTGTGAGAAGTGAAAAAATGAAATCAGAAAAGATAACTTTCTGATGAAAAACATAGAAGGAAAGAAAACAAGGGAGTCAGCTGACAGTTAATTGAGTGTTACAGAAAACTGATTTAGTAAATTTCTTATAAAATTCTCCTGAAAATCAGACAAGAAAGAGATTAAGATGATGACTCTATAAGAGACAGGGAGGTTAGGAGATACGATATACATATAACAGAAACTCGAGAATAGAAGTCATTTGTGAAGTTGAGTCATTTGAGAAGAAGCAATAGTCCAATAAATAATTGGAGTAAATTTTCTTGAGGTAAAAGAACATCAAATCAATCTCTATGTAGAGAAAAAGAATTTAAAAACCCACCCCAAGATATGCTTTGGTGAAAATTTGGAATTCAAAAAACAAGGAAAAATCCCTGGAATCAGTCAGGTAACTCACCTAGAACAGGAAAGTTTGCTGAGAACCTTGTATACATTACTGGAGTGTATTTACTAGAATATTTCCCTTGGAATGCAAGGTGGCAAGCTAGCCAGAAGTCAGGTGTCCTTCCAAATACCAGTATGAAGAAGCCTATACTTTTGGATACTGATATCTGCACCTGAAGTTCTCCCTCTTTCCAGAGAGATTATTCCAGTTGTTCAATGACTAATCATTTTTTTTTTGCCCTAAAAATGGCAAGCTGCCAGTTTCTTTGTTCATACAGGAATTTGGTAAGAAGGACTTCTTATTTAGAACTGCTGTTATATAGATAAACCTTCAAATAATCACTCTGCTTTTTGCCCCCCAAACCACATTATCTCTCTCTACCTGCTGGAGGTCTTTATGAGAAGACTGATTCCACATCTGCTGCAGTGGGTCCTGGGAGGATTCTGAACTGAGGTGCCTTTCATTTCATTTCCCAACATTTTATTATGAAACTTACTGTGAAGTTCACTGTATAGTATAACCTCTGTTTTTCTGAAATAAATGTGTCTAACTATAGTGAAATGGAAAATCTTAGTGTAGTCCATTAGATTTGCTTTGAAAAAAAAAACTTTGTAACTGACACTCCTTTTAAGATGAGCTACATTATATCACTCTAGAAAGCTGCCTTATACCCCTTCCCAGTTCGTCCTTGCCCACTCAACTGTCAGAGGCAACAACTGTTCTGATTTTTCCATAATAAATAGGGTTAATTTTGCTTACTCTAGAACTTCATATAAATTAGATGATACATTATGTACTCTATATTGTAAGAATTCTTTTGTTCAGCATAATGTTTTTTATATTTGTCCATGTTATTGAGCAAATCACCAGTTCATTCATTTTTATTCCTGAATATTATTCCATTGTATGGATATATCCCAATTTGATTGTCTCTTTTCTTGATCATGGATACCTGAACTTTTCCTAGCATTTGGCTACTGTAGATAAAGCTGCTATGAACATTTTGTCCAAATATTTTCGTAGACGTTTTCTCTTAATTAAATAGCTATGAATGGAATTGCTGGGTCATGTGACAGATATATATTTAGCTTAAAAACACACCAGGCAGTTTTTACAAAATGGTTAAAAGATGTTACACTCCAACCGACAATGTATAAGAATTCTGATTGACCCATATCTTTACCAATATTTAGAAGCTATTCTTTAATAATATGAAATATCCTAAATTATATCTGATAATTTATTTTGTCTTAAAGCCTACTTTATGTGATTTTAATATAGCCACCCTAGCTTTCCTGTGCTTACAGTTTGCATGGTATTTTTCCCCATCATTTTTGTATTAAGCTATCCATGTATTTATACTCAAATTGTACCTCTTGAATCTTGACTTTTTATCCATTCTGAAAATATTTGCCTGTTAAAAAAGTCAGATTCTAGATTTACAGATAGATCTTGCACAAAAGACAGAATTCCCATATATCTGCCCCTAACTTTAACACTTTGCATTAGTATGAGAACTTTGTTACAGTGAGAAGAGAATATTACTTTAACGTACTACTAGCCAGACTCCATAGTTTACATCAGGGTTCAAGCTGTAGTTTATACTTCACATTTGGGTTGACTCTTTGTGTTGTACAGTTCTATGGTTGTTGTTGTTTTTGTTTGTAAATGTTTGTACCAATAACATATATTCTGGCTAAAATTTCCCAATTAAACCACTTTCAGATATATAATTCAGTGGTGTTAATTACATTTAAAATGTTATCTTACCATCGTTACCAAAACTTTCCTGTTATCTGAAAGAGAGGCTCTGTACCAAGTAAGAATTAAATGTCTTTCCTACTCCCACCTCCTGGCCCCTGGTACCTGTGTTCTACTTTCTGATTCTATGAATTTGCTTATTCTAATATTTTGTATCATTGAGATTATAAAACAGGTGTCCTTTTGTGTCTGGCTTATTTCATATAATGTTGTATCTTCAAGGTTCATCCATGTGGTAGCTGTCAAACCTTGGTTCCTTTTCATGTCTGAGGAATATTACATTGCATGTACACAGCACATTGTGTTTATTCATTCACTGTTGATAGGCATTTGGGTTGCTTCCAATTTATGGCAATTGTGAATAATACCACTATGAACATTCGTATGCAAATATCAGACTATAAGATACATCACAATTTCAGAAATAAAATATGAAAACTATGTTCTAGGATCATGGAACTACCATATATGCTGTTTACAAGAGTTGTGTCTTAAAAAGTGAAACCAAAACATAAAAAATAAATAGACAAAGTGTGTCAGGCAGCTGAAAAAAAGAGATACTAATATAATTCCATCATAAAACCATTAAATGAAACATAGAAAGTCTTAAGTTGATGAAGAGTAAATCTTTCAAAATGGTCCTATTCTTTGAAGGTTATGGCTTATAAATTGTTCACCCTATGTTAGCTTCTAGTGATGACGCAGATTTTCCCTTTTGTATTTGCCTTTGGTTATTTTGATTGACTGTTGGGAGAGTATAGAGAGTGTGTACTGAGCATATTTGATTTACCTATTTCTTAAGTGAACATTTTTCTCAAAAGTCTAAATCTCAACTACTTTCTAAAAGGAATTCATCTACAATAAAGCAATGAAAACACTTTAGAACAAAGAAATCACTAAACTCAAGGTTACAAAAACTAACCTATTGAATGAGACTGTATACTTTAGGAACACCTAGAATGAACAATTATGGTGATTAAATGTATGAATAAAAAAACATTTTTGCATGAGGGATGAGGTAGAATAAATGAATGTCAATATTGTAGGATCTTGTAAATAAATGGGAAATGGGAAAATGTACAATCAATACAAGCTAGTGTCTATAGTTGACGGTAACATTGTAATATGCTTCCACTGAATGTAACAAAGGCATCATGCCAAAACTCAATGTCAATAGGCATGAGGCATGGAGGAGGAATTCTTTGTGGAGGAAAAGGAAGTATCTGCAGCAAGATTATGGTGGCAAAGACATGTCTATGCACTTAGGTTCAGTTGCATGATGTGTGAATAAAACTGTTTAAAAATGAACAGAGAGAAACAACTGCTAGAGAAAATGCAGAGAAAGAGATGTACCCATTTACTGTCAGTAGGGAAATTGAGGGGTTCAGTCCCATGGAGAGCAGTGTGGTGGTTCCACAGGAGGCTAGGGGTGGGGTTGCCATATGATCCTGAAACCCTATGGCTCAGTATATACCTGGAGAAACTGAGTGTGGGGACAGGAGTGGACATTTGCACACTGGTGTCTATGGCTGCAGATTTCTGTATCCACAGTGGATGGAGGTGGCTAAGGATACAATAACTAAGGAATGGAAGGGGAAACTATAGTGTATACAAACAATGGACTACTGAGCGGCCACAAAAGGAATGAAGTTTTGAGGCATGCAACTAGGTGAATGAACCTTAGGGACAGTATTGAATGAAATATCAGGAACAAATCCACAAATGTTAACATGCCTCAATCATATGGACTGACTATAATATAAAAACTAGGTTACCTGAAGTGAAGAACATGGGTTATCAGGTCAGGGCCTATTGTAAAGGGTCCTAGATTGTAAGCTCTTATGGCAGTCATACATATTCACAAGTTGTAACTGTTAATTCTAAATTCTGAGGTCCTGAGTTGTTTGTATATAACCTGCCTGTTCCCAGAAACTTCAGCTATTGATATGATACCTAAGACTCAGAGTTAGACCTCAGAAGCTACGAAAATCAACAGTACCCCATACAAGATCTGTTTAAATGCTTGAAAAAGTGATTAGACTTTGAGGAGAGATATGAATGAAGTTAGTCTGAATAGGATTAAGGTATGTCAGAATACAGGGTAAAGAATGAGATCATTCATATTTTAAAACTTCAACTTCTGTGTGAGGCTAGAAGAGGAGATGTGTATTGGGTGCAAAATTTATATTTTGGTTAATGCATTTCCTATTTAACTTGCGTGCTCAGTTTAGTTGAACAGGATAAGTACATGGAATCTTGAATAGGGTGTGGAGATGTTTTTGGTTTATTTAAGTTAGTTGATGCCTGAATGTATCCCAGATTAGTTTGGGCAGTGAATAAAGAAGCATTTGCAAAGTGCCCTGGGAGACCGGGGGGAAAGGATGAAAAACTCAACTTTGTCATTTGGAGAATTTTGGATATTCTTGCAAACCGTAGGGACATCCAAATCAATAGGCTAAACCCTTGATCTTGGGATTGGCCCCTATGAAATTTAACCCTGCAAAGGATAGGCTAAGCCTACTGAAATTTTGGCCTAAGAGTCACCCCCAGATTGTTGCTCAGATGTAGCCTCTCTCTCTAAGCCAACTTGGCAGGTGAACTCACTGGCCTTCTTCTGACATGGGACATGACTTGCAGGGGTGTAAATCTCCCTAGCCATGTGGGACTGAAATCCCAGGATATGCTGGGACCCAGTATTAAGGATTGAGAAAACCTTCTTGACCAAAAGAGGGAAGAGTGAAATAAGAAACAGTTTCAGTGCCTGAGAGATTTCAGAGTCAAATAGAGGGTATCTGGAAGTTATTCTTATGCATTATATAGATATCTTTTTAGTTTATGGTGTATTGAAGTGGCTGGAGGGAAGTATCTGAAACTGTGGAGCTGTGTTCCAGTAGCCTTGATTCTTGAAGATGATTGTATAAAGGTATAATTTTTACAATGTGACTGTGTGATTGTGAAAACTTTGTGTCTGATGTTCCTTTTTTCCAAGGTATATAGATGAGTAAAAAATATGGAGAATAAGTAAATAAATAATAGAGGGATAAGGGGTAAAATAAATTGGGTAGCTGAACAAACTAAAACAAAAAAAGTGGTCAATGAGAGGGAGGTGTTAGGGGTATGGTATGCATGAGTTTTTCTTTTTTCTTTTTCTGGAGAGATGCAGATATTCTAAAAAGTGATCATGGTGATGAATACACAACTACATGATGATATTATGAGCCATTGATTGTACATCATGTATGAAATGTGTATGTATGATGATTTCTCAATAAAAATATATGTTTTTAAATCAACTAATTTATTGGTACTTTTGCTGATCATAGAGTTTTTCCTTTTCTTTCAGATCTTACTACCCAAAATGGAATTGGTATTGAGGATATAAAATGCAGATCAACAGGGATTTTGACCATTCAAAGCCAGTATGAAACATAGGGCAAGGAACTAGGTAGGAATTTTGAATAAATCATTGAGTTTCCCAGGGATTACCTACATATGATGTAAAAGTACAATGCATTCATATATATAGTCTATTTTAAGGCAGTCTTCATGTTTAAACTCTGATTATTGCTGTCTAAGATGTCATTTCTTATTCTCTTAGCTGCTCCTTTATATTTTTACTATCATCAATTCAGAATCCTCCCAGCGTCAAAACTGAATAATATGTAGAGGGAAGTTGTGAACTGGAGAAGAATGAAGAAAATAGTATTAGTAGAAATAGTAAAAGTAAAAGTAGAAATCTCATAATATTTTGTAAGTCAATAAACATAAATGTTGCATTTATCTGATTATTAGCCATCTCACTAATTTTTTTACTCTTATTTAAAATTTAACTTTTTAATCCTTCAAAGCTGTCCTATTACTTTCTGCTTCATTATTGTTTAATGTTATAATTCTACAGCATTTGGAATTTCAGTCATCTTTTATTCCAATGTATTGACAAACAGTGTTTGCTTTCTAACCATGTGGATGAAACTGTTATTTAGTTATGCGTATAACTGGATGAGATTAATCATCTGTTAGGGAATTTACTACTTTATTTCTGAAAAGGATAGAGTCACACTAGTCAGTGTGAATAACTGAGAATCAGTTTTTCAAGCCAATCCAAATGAACATATAACTCTGCAATAGATTTATGAAGATGAAGAATTATTTCTATTAATACCATTTGCTTAATGTCACCAATATTTAATATGATGTTAAAAATACTACTTTCTCATAAGATTGATGCCAGAAGTAAATGCATGATTACACATAAAGCACTTTGAACACTGGCTTACATAGAGTAGGCTCAATAAATTTTAGCTGTCAATGTATTTTTTTTTAAATTACCACTACTACAGCAAAGACACCACATAACACCATGGGTGGATCAATGGTAGAATGCTCACCTTCCCTGTGGGAGACTCAGGGACCATCACTCCCAGCCTTCCCCCACCCCCACAGAAAATTAAATAACTTGAGATTTTAAATGATCCTGACATAAGAACAATCTGCTTTCAACCCTGCCACTGGATACTTACCAATTGCACTGTCAGTATTGCACACTCACTCACTGCAATGAAAAAAAAATTTAGTGGTTAAGAGCACTGAACTAGAGCAAGACTTTTGGCACTATCATTTAGAAGCTGCGTGAAGTTAATTGCTTGTGCCTTGGTTTCCTTATTTATAATATTGGGATAATAATAGCAATCATCTCAAATATTTGTTGTGAGTTCTTCTAGAAGATTTATCATAGGTGTCTGGTAAGGAACAGTAAAAGATCACAAAGTAGTATGGATAGTGGTTGATATTCAGATTTTAGCCAATTTGCTTCTCTATGAATACCAGGATTCATATCCCACCCTCAGCAGAGGACATCCACTGACCTTGTTTCCCACTGTCAATGTGGTCTTGGTCATGGGGAAGCAGACATGTTGAATCAAGTCTTGATTCACAAATCTGTCCAACAGTCTGATGTCATTGGACAAAATGGTCTATAGTGTTCTCAGAGTTGATCTGGCAGAGTTGGGTCATTGTGTTCTAGTTTGAAGACAAGGAGACAAAATTGTGCATGTTACTAGACTACCCTCTAGTATTATGTATTATGTATTTGTATTATGTATTTGCCCTCTGACAGAGCCTGGGTTAGATTTGGTTGATACCTTTTAGCATGCAGCATACATGTAACTTAATGGTTTCTAGGCTAGATTAATCTGCTATCCTGAAAGTTGCCCTGCCCCCTACAAATTCTCTGCTTCTTATACAAGT
This sequence comes from Myrmecophaga tridactyla, assembly GCA_004026745.1. Classification (NCBI taxonomy): domain Eukaryota; kingdom Metazoa; phylum Chordata; class Mammalia; order Pilosa; family Myrmecophagidae; genus Myrmecophaga; species Myrmecophaga tridactyla. The sequence goes on along the minus strand of PVIY010010054.1, from coordinate 23,709 downwards.
TGAAAAACTAGGAACATAACCAGTACAGGAAAAGTTACAGGAAAGTCTAAAATGAATTATTTCAGGACTGGAAACTGGCTGCTTTCTATTGGTTTTTGAGGTTTTAGTTATGAATGGCTGATTTGCCAGAGGTCAGTGCTGTTGGGCTTCTGAGAGGAACTTATCCAAAGCTCTAGACCACATAACTGGCTGTTCAGGCTTCTATAGGTAGTTTAAGTAGGTGACACAGCATAAAACAGAGGAGCCTGGTCTTAAAGGCCCCATGTATCTTCATCTTCAAGCTGATAATTACTTGTATTTGAGATATAAATCCATGCTATAAAGAATTTCACCATGATATAGGGATGCCTGTATCAAATTTGAGCCCTAAGAATAACATGGGATAAGTGTAGAAAATTATACTTTTAGTATGTTTGCTGAGGTTCAAGATGCTTATTTGCAACACATGTGCTCTTTCTTCTCCTGCTATTTTTACACTTTTATTTACTCGACATGCCCCATTCCACTTGTTAGAGCAGACTGGCAATTAAAAACAGAAACTAGAATAATCTTGCTTTTAAATCTATCTTTTAAAGTATTTATTTAAATTATAACATGTTTTTCAATCCCAGAAATTATATACATTTACTATTATAACTCAAAAATATGTCTTATCTAATGCATTATTATTTGGCAAAGTTAGGAAAAAATAACTTTTAAATTAGCTAATGGTTCTAGAGCCATTTGAGACAATGTGAAAGGAAGTTGTCTCATCTCTACTACATTCACCAGTAAAAGAGAAGTCACTCTGTTGGGTTTGTGAATATAAAATCTTAAAAATCTTTATTTTAAAAATGGATTTTGATCTCAAGTGTGAAACTACAAACAATGAGGAAAACTGCTGACTTAAAAAAATACAGCAGAAAAAATATATATATATATTGTTGTAAATTTAACTCACTCATGGCCTGTCCTAGTTTGCAAGCTGCCAGAATATGATATAGTAGAAACAGAATGGCTTTTAAAAAGGGCTTTTTTTAAAAAAATTAAGTTTGCAAGTTTATGTTTTAAGGCTGTGAAGATGCCAAACTAAATCAGGGCTGTGAAAATGTCCAAATTAAAGCACCAAGAGGTTACCTTCACTCAAGAAAGGCTGATGAATTTCAGGATTTCTCTCTCAACTGGAGAGGTACATGGTAAACATGTTGACATCTGCTAGCTTTCTCTCCAGGCTTCTTATTTCATGAAGCTCCCCCAAGGTTGTTTTCCTTCTTCATCTCCAGAGGTCTATGGCTGCTTGAGCTCTAAAGCTTTTTCCAAAATGGTTCCATCTCAAAGGGCTCCAGTAAACAACCCAACCTTGAATAGGGGGAGACATACCACCATGCAAAGCATTCAATCAAAAGTTTCCACCTACATGTGGTGGGTCATATCTCCATGGGAACAATTAAAAAAGCTCCCACCGGGCAATATTCAATGAGGATTAAAGGACATGGCTTTTCTGGGGTCCATAACAAATTCAAACTGGTACATGGTCCTGATAATTTTATTTCAGAAAACAGCATTTTAGTTGACAATAACCAACAAGCTCAGTTAAATTTACCATATGTAAGTCTCTAAGCTAAATTTTAGGACTAAAATTAAGCCAAGTCTTCAGAAAACTCCATTACAAGTGAGAATATCTGCCTGTATTCTGGTCTCCTATTGGACATAGTTTACCTAAATAATTCCCTTTTGTCACACGTTAAAAAAATTACTTATAATCTGAGGTGTCTGGTTGTTAAAGGGACCTTTTTAAATTCAGGAATTGTTTAGGTTCTCAAATTTTGCCAGCATGTGCCCAGAGTTTTGTATTATGTAGGCAGATTGGAAGGTCAGACATACAACTTAGATTTCTACTGCCCTGAACTGTATTTAATATTTAATATAAACTTATATTAAATATTATATATTTAATTTAAAAATAAATTCAATTTAAGAATAATTTTTTTAAAAAAATTATATTTATATTTGTATTTAATAAAAATTTAATATTATAAATATGTTAACTTTTAACTCTTTAATATTATACATATCTTACATTTTAACTCTTCTTTTTCAGGAGTTTGCATACAGCTGAACAATCAGCTAACACAGACTGGTTGGTATGGCAATTAAAAAGTTACAAAAGCTGGGTGGACCATGGTGGCAAGCAGGCAAGAATGCTCACCTGCCGTGCCAGAGGACCTGGGTTCGATTCCCAGTGCCTGCTCACATTAAAAAAAAAAAAGTTACAGAAGCTCTTTGAAACCGTTTTTGCTTGCAGGTAAATGTTAATTGGTTTTGAATGCTAAATAGAAAATTTAGGTGAAAGGGTACAGTCAGTAGAAATATGGGGTATTATTTTTCTTTGGCCATTTAATATAGAATATATAATGTTGCTAAGCTAAGATGCCCAGATATCTGCGAGAAGGTTTATTCTGCTAAATGCAGGAATGAGAGTATTTTGACTTGCTCATTTGGGGAATAATTCTTATATATGGGAAAAAATGTAAGTGATGTATAAAACTATATCATGCAGTTAGTTTGAATATCCAAGTTTGCAAGTTATGAAAAAAAAATCCCACATAGCCCATGTTAAAATTGGGTCTTGGGCAATGCAGCAGTGACTCAGTGGCAGAATTTTTGCCTGCCAAAGTTCAAAAATGAACCCTAAACCCTAACCCTAACCCTAACTCAATTTCTGGAGCCTGCCCATGCCAAAAATGAAGCTTTGAGTCTTCATTTCCTAAGTTTTCCAGAGAGACTATTTAGAACTATTTGAACAAAATTTATGTTTATGATTTAACAAAATTTTGTTAAAAATAAATTTCATTATATATTCAGTGATTATGTTAAACTCTTTTCTGTTATTTGAACTATTTCATCATAGGAATGGGACTTTGGATAAAGTATTCATTTAAAACTTTTTAAATGAATCACTGAATTGTATTTGGGAGCCAAAAACAAAGTGAAAATGGGAACTCTGGAAGGCAAGAGAACACTAAAACTTATTTTCACTCTAAAACTTTCTGCTAAATCCCAGAGACCTTGAGCTTCTTTTTGATATCCACATAGGTGTGAGATCAAGAAATAAACCTAAAACCTATTCTAGGTGGGAAAGCCTAATAGGAGAACCCATATATAAAATTGGGAGTCCAACAAACTATACTATCAAAACAAGACAAACAAAAATAAGCCACATATAAGGAGATAATGAATAAATTTTCTTATTTTTACTTGGGGCTTTAATAGAGGAAAAGAAAAAAATATATCTCCTCTAAATATTTAAGCAGAAGCCCCCCCCCATCATGCCAGATTATAATCTGAATTCAAACTACCTACATGATTTGAAAATTAGGTGGTGATTTTATGTAAAGTGGTCCCCGGGTGACAGTGCTGCCAAATATGTAGAAAACAAATGCAAATTATTCTAGAGGAATGTAACTTCAACCTATTCAACTTCAGAGAATTCTCACAAAGTTCAAAGAAACATATGCTAACAGACAAGAATCACAAAATATATACTATCAAGTGACAGCCAGCAGAAATAAGAGACATCAAAATAAGACCAGATATTGGAATTATCAGACACAGTATGATAATTTGTATGTACTTTAAGTGAAAAAGAAAGAAAAAGAAGGAATATGAACAATGAACAAGAGAGCAAGCAGATTTGCAAAAACTCTTTTGTCTAAATCCTTTATCAATTAAAAAATAAAATAACTAATTAAAAAGCAGTGGTTTGGTTTAATAGCACAATAGGCTCACCTGAAAAGAGAATTGGTGAATTTAAAGATATATTTGAAGAAATTATTCAGAATCTAAGTCAGAGAAACATGAAAAACATGAGAGAATAAAAGACATGCAGGATTAAGATAAATTTATGTGATTTACCATACAAAGATTTATACATGTATTTTCATTGCAGTTTATTTGTTAAAAGCCCAGAACTAGAATATCCATCTACAGTATTCTCCATAAAAAAAGATGTGCAACATTGATAAACACAACATGTAAATGGATAAACAAAGTGTATATAATGGAATAATATCAAGAAAAAGGAATGACCTTTTCCATTATTTATTTTTGACGTGATAAATTTTGCAAATGGAGAACAGATTAGTGGCTTCCAGGGGTTGGGGACCTAGGGACCAGGCAGGAGGGAGCTGGTTGTGGTTACAACAGTGCTAAGAAGGATCCTTGCAGTATTTGAACTGTTCAGTATCTTAACTGTGGTGGACGATATATGAACACCAGGTCTATCTTCTGCATAAAACTTAATACACACACATACACACATACAAATGAATACAAGTAAATCTTCAGAAATTGGAATAAGATCTGTGGATTGTATCAATGTGAATATCCTAGTGATTATAATGTGGTACAGTTTTTGGAACTGTTAACATTGGACAAAACTGGTCAAGTTTACAAGAGGTTGCTCTGTGATATTACTTACAACTACATGTGACTCAATAATTATATCCATATAAAAGGAATGCACTACTGATACCCAAAATAACATGGTTATTCTCAAAATTCTTCTCCTAAACAAAGGAGCCAAACCCAAAACATTAGTTCATATATAATTTCATTTATATACAATTCTAGAAAATGCAAACAAATCTCAAGTGTCTGATAGAATGGTGAGGCAGTATTGGGAGAATGAGGGGAGGTGGAAGAGCGCTATTATGAAAAGGCATAAAGGAACTTGGAGGGTGATGGATATGTTCATTATCTTGATTGTGGTAATAGTTTCATGATTTAAACATATGTCAAAACTTATAAGGGGCTCACTTTAAATATGTTGAGTTTCTTGCATGTCAATTATATCTTAATAAGGCTGTTAAAATCTCTATTTGAATAGATTTATTTTAGGGATCAATTGAAAATAATTCATAAAGCATGTAGCACAGTGCCAGGTGTCATTAAGTAAATGTAACTATTATTAATACCACACCTTTCTTGTTATTGTTATATTCATATAAAAAGCACCATTGACTTCAAAACATATGGATTGATGTTTATTATAATAATAGTAATCATAAAACTAATAGTACAAGTAATATCAAGTAGTTGTCTACTTCAGTTCCTTCACAAATTTAGATTTGTCTTTTCTTTGGGTAAAAAGTAAACATGGAGAAAGTTCAGTACCACAGTATCTAAGTTGATAATCATCATAAAGTTTGATCAAATATATCTTATTTAGGCTCATTATAATAAACTGGAATATCTAGGGGTGAACTGGTGTTTCAGTGATAGAATGCTTACCTCCATGTGGGAGACCTGGTTTCAAATCCAGGACTATGCAACCAAAAAATAATAATTATAATGAAATAAATTGGAGTATCTGATTTAATAAATCCTCCTTAATTCTTCAAAGTATTATCAGATGTATTGATTTAGCGATTGACAATGGTCAAAGAAAATAATGGTTCCTTCTCCTACTGAATACTGAATTATTTTAACTTCTCAACATAACCAAAGATTAGAAATATCATTTCTGTGATTCAGTATTTTAGATTTTTCCAGATATAAGCACCTTGAAGAGAAAATATTTGATACAACTTTTTTCTTTCCTAATGTATAAAAATATATTTCATGCTAAGGAATTTCCAGTGTAATTCTTTTATCATGTTTTTGTTTCTTTTGCCCTGTGGACTATTTCTGATGGTTTGCTCTTTGTTTTTTGTTTGTTTGTTTGTTTGTTTGTTTTTTAAGTGCCAAGAACTCAAGAGCCTCACAGTCAATTTTCATTTACAGATCTGGAAAAAATGTTTTCTATCAAAGAAGAAAGCCTTGTGATTAATCTGTTAAGGACAGAGTATTGGAAACAAGCTGAGCTGGACAAAATCTAATAATGACAGAAACTTCAGAAGATCTAGATATAGATTTGTGTCATGATGATCTACTTTCTAATGATACTAAAATAGAATTATTTTCACTTACAAAATAGGTTCAGTTTGAATGTGAGTACATAATAGTAACTATCACCTGTGTGAACATTTTTCAAATGAGAAAATGTTAGATACTGGGTTACCACTAGGTGACTTGGAAAATAAAGCTTAACTAAGTTCCAACATTCAAAATTGATTCTGGTACTGCCAGAAATGATGACTTTGGATGTTTCTAGACCTCATTTACTTGCTTAAGAAAAGCAGTTTGTCTAGCTTATCTCTAAAATAATCTTCTGCCCTAAACTTCCAGAATCTCAGTATTACTATCTAGCCATTTTCAATTAAAATGACTTTGTTTCCATTTATGAATGATTGATTGCTAGCTGAGTTTCTGTTCACATCAGCCTAGGTACAATCCAGCATTTTTTTTTTAATTTGCATATGGGCAGGAGGCACCAGGGATCGAACTCCAGACCTCCAGCATGGCAGGTCGGAGCTCTGCCTGCTGAACCACGGCAGCCGCCCAACAATCTAGCATTTTGCAGTAACTTATTTTCTGACTTGAAAGCTGAAATTTGAGTGTTTGAAATATCTAGTAATCTTTCTTCAATAATAGAATTTCTGCCTTTGTTATGAAAAAGTTCAGTAATTTAGCATTAACTTAGATACAATTTAAAAAAGGCAAAATTGTCTTATAATGAATGGAATATGCTTAGCTTGACTTATATCCTTTTAGTTTTAAATTCATTTGTGCAGTAAGAAACTTAGATTTTAAAGGAGTTGGGAATGTTTTAGTTTAGCCTACTATAGAGTAATACATATATTTAAAAGTGAATTATGAAAATTATTATATATGTTGGGAGGATGATAGAAGGAGATACTGTAAAAGTTGTACTAATAAAATGATAATACAGATAAGATAATGTAGGTGTACTACTTCTCTTAAATTGAGATCTCTCCTTTCACAGAGTAAAAAGTAATCAAGTAGATTGCTTTGTACTATGATATCTAAAATGACAGTCATCATTTTAGCAAGAGTTGTTGCAAAGGCAGAAGGCATAGAGGGTTTTCAGTGTGACAGGAAGGAGAATAGACAAACAGATTCTAGCAAGCAAATGCACAGCCACTGTCTATCTGAAGGCCAAGATGGTTATCCATTCTAGAACAAGAACTTTTAAAACAGATTAGGTTTTTGATATACTCACAGAGTTGTACAACTATTACAACCATCAATTTTAGAATAGCTTCATCATCCCAAAAAGAAACTCTTTACTCATTAGTGGTCCCTCCCCATTCCCGCAGCCCAAGGTAATCATTAATCTGTCTCTGTGTCTACAGATTTGCCTATTCTGGACATTTCACATAAGAGAAATCATATAATATGTTGTCTTTCATGACTGACTTTTACTTTGCATGTACAAAGTTTCATTCATCTTGTATCATGTGTATATTATTTTATATGAATTAATATTCACATCTTTTACCAGTTTTTAAATTTTTGAGTTGCCTTTTAATACTAAGCTGAAAATATTCTTTATATATTTTGGATGCAGTCTTCTGTCAGTTGTGTGCATTGCAAGTATTTTTCTCCCAGTCTGTGGCATGTCTGGTATGTAGCTTTGACTCTTGGAACAATTGTTACATCCAAAACAAGATTCATTGTAAGCCTATGGAAAATAAGACTTCTCTGAAATTGTTTCTTTGCTTGGTAATCTACATCCTAAAATAAGAAAAAGGGATATTGAATCTTTATTCTTCAAATTCATTTTGGCATAGAAATTATTTGAGTGTTTTTAAATTTCCCATTATGTTCTATAGCTAGAACATAAAATTTTTCTTCACCTGTTATACCTATTAATGAAAAATCTACAAATGATAATTTATCACTTCCACAAAAAAAAAACCCATCTATGGCAAAAGAAATACCAGATCTGTGTTCCCCTGACAAATGTATTTCTATTAAAAGGCAAGCATCAGAAAGTATAACAAAGAATGATCCAAAAGTCATTCATGGAATAATCCAAAAGAAAAAGAAAGTTAGTATCACTTTGAACTTGACTATACAGAGCCATCTGTAGAATCACATTCTTCAAGAATTGAAAAATCACCTTTTGAACATAGTAAAAAAGTAGAGAATGATTTGGACCTTTGAGTGACTATCATGCTATGAAGTAAATGTAAAATCTGCCCTGCAAAGATTGAAGTCACAAATAGTGATAAAACAGATGGTGAGTAGTTCAACTCTGTATTTGGGAATAGATATGATAGCTTCAAGGACAAAGTGGATAGTTTATTATAGAAAGCAAAGAAACAAAACTCTTCTGGAAAGAATTATTTTTCATACTGAAAGGAAATGCATTGGTTCATGATTCTTCATATATATGGAGATAGATAAAAGTACATAGATAGAGGTGTGTCTTTTCTATACAATTAAAAATCATGTTTGAATTTGTAATAAAAGCCACTATTTGTTAAAATTTCCTTCCTGCATGCTATGAATAATATAAAGTATTATTTTACTGGCAACAGAGATTCATACTATTACCAACTTTTGTTAATCATTCTGCCATTCTTTTTTCTCTTAGCTGACAGTTGTATCTCAGTATTTTAACTTCATTTTAATGTGGAGTGAAGGCGCTTCTTTGCCCATTTGATTGAATTTAACAAGCAATTAAATTCTTATCAAAGAATTGCTGCTTGAGAATGTAATTGTTTTATTCCTTATAACCACTAGATGTAGAATAGTATGTCAGGACCTTTCATTTCTGGTAAAGAATAGTCATTCTAGGATAAGTTTGACATAACTTACACTGATGAAATACATACACAAGTATTTACATGTGAGGCTTATAACATATTTGGGTCTTACTACCCTATAGACTAGCATTGTTCACAAGATCTTCACACCTCAGTGTCATGCTGCATATACTTTTACAAAAGATGTGATGGCCTTTTATAGGTTTACTTTATATTAATTTGTCAATCAGTGTAGTTTTCAGTAAACAATTCAACAAAATGCAGGATAGTATTTAAAGATTCTTGAACTTTGTGATTCTTTATGTTTATATATGTTCATCATAAAACTGCTTTTTATGTAATAGTTTGACTACTTTATAACTTACCTTACTGGGTGACAATTCTCTATGTAACTGAGACCTTTCTAACCAATATTTGCACTATAAGTAAGAACTTAATTTCTGCATAAAAGAATGAGAAAAATTATACAGTATTATTTTACTGTGGTACAAAAATAGGAAGTTTTAAAAGATGTATTATTGTTTTCAGATTTATTGCTGTTTTCAGTTCCTATTTATATTTGGGGTAAAAAAGAAACCACTCCAAAATTTTCAAGGACACATTTTCTGATTGTCATATTGGTGCTAATGGCTTGTGAGAGGTTATATTGACACCAAAAAATGAGAGAAAGCCTTAAGGAAGGAGAAAAACAGCCTGTTTTCTTGTGGGAAAATAGCCATAGCAGCTAATTTACAAAACAATTGTTATTGCTAATATATATTATGTAAGTGATTGTTAATTAAATGTTGATGTTAGGAGGGAATGTTTTTCTATACTTAGGTTTCCTCAATTAGTATTACATTCCTGATATCTTTGTTCCTTTATGCATTCTGCCCAGGGGAAGTGGAATGAATTATCTGAATGATAAATTTGGAAATACTAAATTGGGCATAAATTTGTGGGGATGAATTTTCCATGAGGAACAGGCATTCTCCTCTGCTTCTCTGTCATATATCTTTCCTGGGCAGCCCTTTCTCCCTCACTGTGGGGAATCCTGACCCAGTCCAGCAAAGCCTGGACTAGTTATCTAATTCTGGTTTTGGCAGATTCATTTGACCCTCAAACTAAGCTCCATTCTCCACTTTAGCCTTTATTAGTAAGTAATCGAGTAATCAAACTAAAATTTGGAATACATTCTACTTCTTAACTTGTTTTAGAGTTGGTTCAGGGGTAAGAATGTTCAATTTGTTTGGCTCCCTCAAAACTCCCATTAATTTATATTACTTGATCATGCTATTCCAATTATTTTTGGTTAATTGAAATTTTATTTAAAATAACATAACTTATCTAGTTTAGAATACTTACTCCAATTTTATATAATTAATTATGTATTTAAAGCTCATGTAATAAAAATTTTTAAGCTGGTAATGTGTTTCTAAAATTACTTCTTATAATCACATTATTAAAGATAGCATTATTTAATGTGGCTAGACTGATACATATTTATATGTATGTGTTTATATATCTATTTTTAATCATCCAGAATAACTCAGAAAAAGGGGGGAAAACTAACAATAATTGAATATTCTTGTGCAAGACACTAAATTCCTTATTTGAGATAAATATGATATTCTCTCTGACCATTAGAAATTTACAGTATGGTATAGTAGACTAGATATGCAGGCATATAATTTCAGTACAGCTTGTTCAGTGCCAGGAGAGATGTATGCAGAGTGTACTGAGGAAACAAAAAGGAGAAGCACTTTGTTGGCCTGAAAGTAGAGGGGGCAGATACATAAGGCTACTTTTGGAAGATGCGTGAATGCTGAGCAGTGAGTGACAAGAAATGGCCTACTTAAGAAAGGATGGAATCAGAGCTTGGGGCAGAGGAGACAGTTCCTAGCAAAAGGAAACATTTGTGGAAAGGCTCAGAGAAGTAAAGTAGAATGGTATATGCCTTTTCTATGTCAAGAACTATACTTGGTGTTTATTTAATCCTTATAATATTCAAAATATTATAAAATATAAAAATATTATATTATAAAATATAAAAAATTCAAATTAGGTGTATTTATTTGTGTTTTTACTGATGAGGAATCTGAGGCTAGTGTCAGAACTGAGATAGAAATACTGGTCATATGCTAAATTTGAAAGTTGTTTCCATAATACCTTTCGGCATCTTACCTAGCACAGTCTTAGGTCCATTAGCACTAAGCACTTGTTCAGTTTAATATTGATTTATTTCAAAGAAGAATTTTAGCAATTGTGATTATATTTTAAATTAAAACAATTTTAGTAAAATAACATTAAGAATCTCCTGAACAATGTGAATTAATATCCTTACTAGAATTTCCAGATACTGAGGAATATTCTCTGACTCTTCAAGAACAAACCCTCTTTTTTGTGCTAATAAACCACTAGAGCAAACAAATCAGGAAAAAGGAACAGATAATGTTACTGAAATCCAGGTGTCAGGTATGTTATGTCATTTTAAAATACATTCAAATTTACTTCATTCAGAAGCTCTTTCCTGGGTATCTGGGACATATCTCATTTTTCATGCAATTTTATTTCTGCTCAAAGTTGCCTTCACTTCTTCCTTCCATGCCTATTTTCAAGTTATTTCCATCCCTGGAATGCTTTATTCACTGCCTCTGTCCTACATATTGCCTTACCACAGTCTACTAAGCATGCTTCTTTAAGACTGCTACTCCTTCCCTAGATTCATCAGATGAGAACAAAATTCAACTCCTTAGACTCTTCTGGGAATACTAACTGCTAATTATTGCTCTTTCTATTCTTTTACACGCAGTCAGGTGATGCAGATTCATTACTATTGATTCCTACATTGGTTAAACATCTTTATTCTCTCATAAAGAACAACATTCTTGAACTCCACAAATACAGCCTGCTTAGCAACACCTGGCTCATTATTAAAATCAATAAGGAAATATGACACTAGTTTTTAAATGTCTTTTTATTGTTTTGGTTCAGTTTTGTTTATGATTCCTAAATGGTCATGCAAATCTTTTGATAATGGTGTTCTAGTGAAAACTAGAAGCACTCTGTCATTATTATAAAGTTGTTTGAATTGAAGTTGTTGAGAGAAAAGGGAAAAATTATGTGATCCTCTTTATATGGCTCTTCAGATTAGTTACTGAATAAATCCTTTCTTATAAACAAGATAGTAATAAAATTGTACTAGCTATAGCTTTTTTTGTTGTTTTTACAGGTCTATTTATAATATATATCCTGAAATAAACCTCAAAACAACCTCATGATTTTTTTTTTTAATTTGCACATGGGCAGGAGGCACCAGGGATTGAACTCCAGACCTCCAGCATGGCAGGTCGGAGCTCTGCCTGCTGAGCCACAGCAGCCACCCATGATTTTTGACTCAAAAAAGAATTCATATTGATCATATTTCCATGTAGAAACATGTTTAATTGGTTTATCAAAAAGAGAATACTATACTTACTATAATACCAGTGCCTTTAATGCTTTTAAAAGCATTTTAAAAGCCAGTGCTGAGCATATTGTCTCCTAGAAGCCACAGCTACTCCTATTTTACAGAAACTGTATGTTTCTGTACTGTCCCTGATGCTAATTGGAAATTTGCCACTGTTATCTTTGACCAAGGAAAGTTCCTCTTAAAGGAAGAAGAAAAAGTAATAAGTGGTATTTTTCATAAAGGTGAGTGAAAATAAAAATCAGTTTATTCAAAAGGCTATACATTTTTGGATTATTATTTTGAATTAACAAAACTTGAGTATGGAAGATGTAGAAATTAAACAGTCATGAATGGATGAAGACATAATTGTAATTCAACATATGGCATTTGCCAAACCAATACTGGAGGATCAGTTAAGTAAGGAAAAAGGGGAAAAAATATCATCTGGCATTGCTTCTTAGAGAGGCTTCTAACTGACATAGAATCCCTAAAAGATTCCTGTTAGCAAAACCAATTAATCCTATTATTAACATCCTATTCACCCATTTCCCTCCAAGAAAAGGGAATGGGAGAGTAAAAAATACATTAATTAAAGTTCAATCCTGGTCTTTGGCTTTTGGCCAAGAAGGAATATAGGGACTGGATTTACACTCTCTTATATTAATGAAATATGGTATTTGTATTTTGACTCTGCAGTATCCTATATGGCTAGGTAGAGATTCAGTACCAAAGGATTGTTCTTTCAGTACCAAAAACTGAATGGAAAAACCATAGACAAAATACACTAAACCAGTTTTTAAGACTAGACATCAGGCAATGATGGACAGTGATTCCTGAAAGATGGGAAATAAATGAGGCCGGCTCTAACATTGTCCTATCTTATTACCTTGAGAATGACCAAACCATGTCCCAGGAAGGGCATGAGGCAAAGACTAGTGAACTCTCTGACTTGAGAAAATGGAGCTGAGAGTCTGGGGAGATTAGGACAGCTAGGGTTCAAAGGATAGAATATTAGAGAGAAGACAAAGATCTTCACAGAGAGAATCCTGGAGATCTACAGAGGCTCTCCCCTAGGTATTCAGTAGAATTCTGATCAGATCATGTATGTGAGGAGAATATCCAAGGTCAATGAAACAAACCATCTGAAAGAATTAGAGGAAATAGTATGCTGCAGTCACACAGTGCATAGAATAATGCCTGTTTCCCTGAACTACATTGGAAAAACTTGTAATTCATGGGAAGTTAAGGAAACTCTTGCCTCAGTTATGGGGAATAATGAGCCCTGGACTGAGCACTGCTTTAGCCCTATCTAAAAAAATCATAAAAGGAAGACCCAAATGAGTGAACTTTTCCAAGTAACTCAACTACTCAAGAAGACAAAGCTTCTCCCTTCAATTTCTTTCAAAGAAGGACATAATATCTGTATTTTAACTATGTTCCATATGTTTAAAAAGTTAGAGATGTGGAAAAGACCAAAATCAAACTTTTGGAGACTAAACTACAGTTGTGAAATAAAAAAATACACTGGATGGTAGTAGTGGCAGATTACATATTGCAGAAAAAAAATAAGTGAACTTGAAGGCATAGCAATAAAAATTATCCAAAATAAAATGCAGAAAAATGAAATAATCCAAATGAAAAGAAGGGCATTAATAGACTGTGTGACAACTTCAAATAGCTTATCATCTGGTTGTTGGCGCTCCCAGAGAAGAGAGAAAAGGGAGAGACAGAAAGAAATATTTGAAGAAAGTCATACAAAAACACATCATAACAAATGCTCAAAAGTACTGGAAAAAGGAAAATCTTAGAAGCCCCAGAGAAAATAAGATATGTTGCACTCAGGGACAAAGATAAGGATGACATCAGATTTCTTGTCAGAATAATGCAATTGGAAAAACATTGTGGTAGCATCTTTAAAATAATGAAAGAGAAAAACATCAATGAGGTTGAAAACTATTTTTCAAAAACAAAGTTAAATAAAGACATTTTCACACATTCAAAAGCTAAAAGAATTAAGAGCAGCTGATCTGTACTAAGTAGACCCTTCAGGCAGAAGAAAAATGATACCAAATGGAAATATGGATCTATAAAAAAAATAAGACACCTGAAATGGTAACTACATAGGTAAATATCTAAGATTTTTTTCTTAACATTTAAATCTTCTTGAAAGATAATGAGGGTTGGAGAAAGGGAGAGAAAGGAAATCTCAAGGAATTGCAACCACTAGCCTCAGTGGAACTGAAAAGAGACCACAGGCTTGACCATCCAGCCTCTCCTCCTTCCTGTTGCTGGCTGCCAACCTCCTCAGGTCTTGTTCCATAAATTTGTTAAAATTTGGTAGGTTACTATGAAGTTCTAGGGGTACAGAGACATGCCTCACCCAGGGATATTAAAAAGGCATATTGTAAATTGGCACTGAAATAGCACCCTGATAAAAATACTGAGAATGAAGAAGCAGAGAGAAAATTCAAACATGTAGCTGAGACATATGAGATGCTAAAAAACAGGACATCTTTAACAAATATAGCAAAGAAGGACTTAATGGTGGTGGTGGAATGGAAGTCATTTTGATAGTTAATTTGAATTTGGCTTCATATTCCATAATCCAGATGATGCCTTACAGGAATTTTTTGATGGAAGGGACCCATTTTCATTTGACTTATTTGAAGACTCATTTGAGAAGTTTTTTTGAAATATGGAGGCCTCTGTGGAATCAGAAACAGATTTTTTTTTCCCCTGCCATCTGTGGATTTCCATCTTTTGGAGGTGGTTTTCTTCTTTTGATAGAGGATTTGCTTAATTTGGTTTATTGGGGCAAAGGATCCTTACTTCATTTTCTTCAACATCCTTTGGTAGTAATAGAATTGGCAACTTCAACTGCTTATCAACCTCTACTAAAATAGTTAATGGCAGAAAAATCACTACAAATGGAATTACTGAGAATGGTCAAGAAACAGTAGAAGTTAAAGAAGATGGTCAGTAAAAGTCCTTAACAATAAATGGTCAAGGGGCAGCTGCTAGATGTTGGATAACATTTAATTCAACACACATATTTAACAGTAATGTTAAACTATAACAAGCACAATTTGAGCATTAACAGGAACAATTTTTTGAGAATTTCAAATAAGCTCTACTTTCACTATAACTGTACCTACCCAAATATTTATAAACAGTTCATCAAACACCTATTTGTCATAGACTTTTGAGGTCATTGTTGGGACCATAGGACCATTCTTTCTTTAAAACTGTTGTAAATGTGTGTATATCCATTGCTTTTTTTATTAAACTTAATCCAAGGTGAACTCTGCCTCTTTACTGGAATAAAATTGTGCACTAACACCTGCATAGTTTTTGCTCTTCCCATTTTGTTTAAAATGTTAGTCAAGTAGTTTCAAGTCTCCTGTGAAGTTAACATTGCCAGGGTGAATCTTCTACAGAAATGATTTCAAATTTTTCAATATTTAGTAGCAAAAAATATTAATATATTAATGGTGATATATTTCTGGTTTAATATACATTAAGAATGTTTTCTAGTTTTGCATGAATGCTGACAGCTTACTAAGTTTTGACAATTGTTTAAAGCATAATATTAATCTTAGATTTATAAATAGTAAAGCTGGCAACTGGACCTTTGTCATTTGTTTAGAAAAAGGAAAATAAATCTTGTGCTGGTACATTAAAAAAAAGATAATTGGTCCAAATTCAGTTTCTGCATGAAAAGAATTTGGAAGTTGTGCCTTCCCTCACACCAAGAGAAAAGCTAAAGGAACTGAAAATTAATGACTTACATCCATCAGAGAATTGCAGTCTCAGAATGAACTGCCACCCCAAAATCTGGAGAGATAGGGAAATACAGAGAATCACATCTTACCAGGAGCAGAAGCCAATGGACTTAGTACCTTTTAGGAACACATAACCAGTAACATTTAGGGATGTTAAGTGCATGCTAGTTGACAGAAACTCCTGGGGACACAAAGGAGGGAACCCACACTATCATGAGTTTTACCACCGGGAGCCCCATCAGAGTCTCCTGGTGAAGACCAGAGAAAAATCTCATCTAGTTTGACTATGGGGAGAGGTAAAGTAACCATTTTGAAATAGCACCAGGGGAAAAAGAAAGTATTTTGAAATAAGGCCAGAGTGCTTTTTATATCAAAGGCCTTCCCTCAAGGGAAATCACCAGAAACTTATCTGGCCTGGGGAAAAGGACATACCCACTTCAGCCTCCTGTAACCTTCCAGTCGCACCTAATGGGGAAAAAACCAGAATCATTTGTTAGGATCATAGCTCATGAGCACAGGCCTACTAAAAGCTGAGGCCTAATCTTAGTATCATAGAGTGTTTTTACTCTCCCCATACTGTTTTCATCACATCAACAGGGCTCTAGTATAATAATAGTGGGTTACAGTTTAAAGAGCTATAGGATCAGACTCTAAGAAGTAGTATAGAGAAAAATTTAAAGACAATGGGAGAATGAAAAACAAGGATGCTAGAAAAAATTGAAACCTCTGACACCTGCAGCTAGAGCAAACATTCACACAACCTTAACTCAGTTCCTATTACTTGATATATCATGTCTTATTTTCAACAAAAAAATTATGAGACATGTTGAAATCAAGGAAATACATAGTCTGAAGAGACAAAGCAAACATCAGAACCAGACTCAAAGACAGAAATTTCAGAATTACCAGACTAAGAATTTAAAACAACTACGATTAACATGTTTAGGGCTTTAGTGGAAAAGGTGGACAACATGCAAAAGCAGATGGGTAATGTATCTATAGAGATGAAAGCTCTAAGAAAGAATCAAAAGGAAATTCTGGAAATCAAAAAGCAGTATAACAGAAATGAAGAGCATCTTTGATGGGCTCAGTAGAAGACTAGGCACAACCAAGGAAAGAATCAGTAAGCTTGAAGTGATGTCAATAGAAACTTCCCAAACTGAAATGCAAAGACTAAAAAGAATGAAAATGGTAGCACAGAATATCCAAGAATGTGGGACAATTGCAAAAGATCTAACACACACATACTGAGAATACCAGAAGGAGAAGAAAGAAACAGAAGAAATATTTGAAATGATAATGGCTGAAAATTTTCCAAAATTAATGATATCAAACCACAGATCCAGGAAGCTCAGAGAATACCAAGTGGGATAAATACCAAAAGAATCTAGACATAGTCTGGGGTGTGAGTCTCTCTGGCAATGTGAGACATGACTCCCAGGGATGAGCCTGGCCCTCGCTTGGTACAATCAACAATGCTTGTCTGACCAACAAGGGGGAAAGAAATTTAACAAATAAGGTATCAGTGACCAAGAGAGTTCAAATAGAGTCAAGAGTCTATTCTGGAGGTTATTCTTATGCAAAATTGTGCTACATATTTCTAATTGCCACAGTTTGCCAAACTCCAACCAACATCACCCCTGTTAGCCCTAACACTGAGGGTTTTATCTGAGATTCTACAAAAGTTGCATGCACTAAATTTATTTTTCAGAAACTTAAAATTTTCAGATGGTTCCTAGGCCAGATAAATCCTCAAGTCCAGAGGTGCCAGTCTCTCCATGAACATCAATCAGTTCTATCCCACTATCCAATAATGTTGACACATATTTCAACATGAAAACATTTAGAATGGGCACAGCCCAAATATACCTAAAGATTGGGAGAAGGATCAAAGGAGGAAAATTCATAGCAGTGAAGTTAGGATTTAACAAATGAGTATGACTACTGAATCATTATATTGATATTTCTTTTTAGTCTCCAGCTGTCTTGGAGCAGCTGAAAAGAAGTACTTGAAATTGTGGAACTATAACCCATAACAAACATTGAAATATGTTGTATAACTATTTGTTAATATGGACTTTCAAATTTATTGCTTTTTGCATATATATTATATTTAATAATAAAAATAGTAAATATTTCAATAACATTAGAAATAATAAAATATCACAATCATACCAAACATATGTTTTAATAAATAATGCCACACCTGCCAACAAAAAAAACTACACGTAGTCATAACACATTTAAAATAAAAAATCATATGCTTGCTTTGGCAGCACATATACTAAAATTGGAACAATACAGAGAGGATTAGCATGCCCCCTGCACCATAGCTTATGGATGAATGAAATGAATGAAAGGGATAAATGAGAGGAAATGTGAGTACTCTGTTGTAAGTTACCTGCACTATACATGAAGTGGTACCATGTTATTTGAAAGTAGACTTAGATTACTAAGTATATCAAGTATATTCCTTATGCTAATAGAGGAGAAAAATGGAATTATAAAATGTTCAATTAAAACCAGAGGAGCAGCTTTTGCACCCACTTTCCCCTCCCCTGAGCACTGCCTCAGTTGTACCACACTTATTCCAAGCTCTAGGCTTCTGCTAAGCTAGCACTGCCTTTGCTTTTCTCCAAACACTGTCACAGTTATCTAGTGGGACCTCAACAGCCATGATCAGATGTTCCCCAACATTTAAAAGATCCAGGAGATTGGGAATGGGCTGTGCCTGGAGGTGGAGGGGAAGATGGTCAATAGGACAGAGGTAATATTAATGACTTGCTCATTGGTGGGAATGCTTTCACTGAAGGTCCCAAGAGTGAAGGTACTGAAAGCACAGTATCCACTTCTGTTGATATTGTCATGAACCATCACTTGCAGGAAATTAGCTTCACTAAAGAAGCCTACAATAAGTACAGGAACAAGTACATGAAATCACTCAAAGACAAACTTGAAGAACAAAGGCAAGACAGAGGAAAACCTTTATGACAATGACTGCATATCCTTGCTAATTTCAATGCTACAGTTCTCTATTGGTAAAAACATGAGTCCAGATGTGTTATGGTTGTTCTCCAGCACTACTAAGAGGATGGTGTGACCCATATAGGATTTTCTTTAAGGATGGCTTAGAAATGCAGAATGTTAAGAAATTTGGTAATTGCTTTGGATCTATCACTTATCCTTATAACTGGCCACTGATTTTCATCCACACACTACTGGTATTTAAAAAACGGGATTGATATCATCTTGAACCCTTCATTAATTTGACCTATATTGGAGAAGAGGCATTGTTTTTAAGAAGAAAATTCATGTATCTTATCTGAAGCTGAAAATGCATTTGAACTCAGAAAAAAAAGAAGGGTGGAAAAGAGAAGACAAAAAAGTAAAAAAGAACAAATGCCATAAATAGAAAACAGGTACAAATATGGTAAGTATAAGTTCAACTTTATCAATAATTACTTTATGAATAGTTTGAATACACCAATTATTGCAAGACTTCTGAGAAGATTTTTAAAGAAGATCCAACGGTGTTTTGTCTGCAAGAAACACAATTAACCATAATTCAAAAGGCAAATAAAAGATAGTAAAATACAGAGATGGAGATGGATATACGAAACTAAAACTGAAAAAGAGCTGGAGTAGTAGCTGTCTTAATTTCAGACAAAGCAGACTTAATAGGGGCATTGTATAATGATAAACAAGTCAATTATCTAGGAAGACATAACAATCCTTAATGTATGTCTACCTAACAGAGTATCAAGTACATAAAGCAAAAATGGAAAGAAATGCAAGGAGAAATAGATAAATCCACCATTATTGTTGGAGACTTCAACACTCCTTTATAGATAATTGACAAATCTAGTAGGTAAAAAGTCAATAAGGATATAGTTGAATTGAACAACATTATCAGTCAAATGTATCTAATTGATATTTATAGGATACTTCACTCAAGAACAGTAAAATACACATTCTCTTCAAACTCACATGGAAACTTCATGAAAACAGACCACATTCTGGGCCATAAAATACACCTTACCAATTTAAAAGAGTAGAAATCAAACAAAAAGTATGCTTTCAAAGCATAATGAATTTGAACTAGAAATCAATAACAAAAGTGGATCTGGAAAATCAAAATCCCAAAATATTTGGATACTAAGCAACACACATTTAAACAACACATAGGTTAGAGAAGAATTCTCAGGAGAGATCAAAAATTATTTTGAACCAAATGGAAATGAAACCACAAACTTAACATTTGTGAGATGCAATGCATAGAAGGAAATTTGTAACATTGAATGCATATATTAGAAAAGAAGAAAGATCTAATGTAATAATTTAATCTACCATCTTAGAAAACTAAGGAAAGAAGAGTCATATAAACTTAAATCAAGCAGAAGAAACAAATAATAAAATTTGAAGTTAAGAAAACCAAAATTTAATTCTTTAAAAAGGTCAGTAGAATTAATAAATCTTGAAGTTTATTTCTAACTTTTTTATCAATTGTAATATTTTATCTAAAATAAACTTTATTTTTCTGAAAAAGATGCATATTTCCAACAATTATGTAGTCTTTTTTCGTTTCTATATACTAAACATTGTGTATATTTGACATACTTATAATGGAATATATATTTTATTCTCCTTATTTTCATTTAAAAATACATTTAGCATTGCTATTATCTAGAAAAATATATATTAAGATTCTCTGAGTTAGGTCTGAATTACAGATCCTAAAGACTTTAAAGCAAATCTGATTATATAATCTTTATTAAGCATTATTTTTTAATGTAAGATTTGACGTTTTGCCATATACATTTTAGGTGCTTGTTGAATGTTTGTGGCTTTGAATCTTTGCTGGATCAAACATAATTCAATGATAAATAGTCAGATTTTCCTACAATTTATCCTAGGACTAAGTAAGATCATTGAAAGTCAAATACTTGGACTGAATTGTTGTTGCACCTCAAAGAAATTCATTTAACACAGTCATAATTTCACATTACTATGTAAGTATCTTGAGTAATACTATAAAAACAAAATCCTCTTTTGAAAATTAGCTTCTGAAGCTCTATATACCAACTCATAATGAGTCATACAGCTGCCATGGGCATTTTTCGTGGAGGGGTTTCTCACCCTTCTATACTGCTTCAAATCAAGGAGCACACTTTTTTCCAGGGTATAGACAGATGACTAAAAAAAATGGATAAAAAATAAGTAAATAATGGGGGGGATAAGGAGTAAAATAAATTGGATAGATTGAAATACTAGTGGTTAATGAGAGGGAGGGGTAAAGAGTATGGGTATATGATTTTTTTCTCTTTTTCTATTTCTTTTTCTGGAGTGATGTCAATATTCTAAAAACGATCATGGTGATGAATACACAACTATGAGATGATATTATAAGCCACTGATTGCAAACCATGTATGAACTGTATGTGTGTGAAAATTTCTCAATAAAAATATTTAAAAGTATAAAATAAAAATGAAATCACAGAGCAAGGTATTTAGTTATGTTCATATTTCTATAACTAGTTATATATTTATGTTGAAAAGAAGGCCAATATAATAGAAAGCTATTTATGTTGACCTCCTTTCCTTCTCTCTATTATGGCAGGGGAAGAAAGGTCTCTGCCCTGCTCCCTCCCAGAAATCTGTATTTTTTCCACCTTCCAGTTTGGTACTTTTCCAAGGTAACAAGGTATAGCATCTCATTGTTCAAAGTTCAGAGTTTCCTTTCTGGGATTTAATCCAGAAATAATTCAGTATAGAATAATGGGTACCATAGTAGAGATATACGGTGTTGGCATTTATAAAGGATGGAGAGTGTTGCCTTAAAGCTGAATATTAAAAAATAATAATACTTTGTTAACTACATAATGTATAAAAGGGTATTCTAGGAAGAATTAAGAGCCCAGAGAGTTGGCACAGTTGGCAATGGTTGCAGATATTTCCATATGACTCTATTTAACAGTACAAGGTGGAAAGCAACAGGAGATATGGATGGAAACGTAAGTAAGAGGAAAATCATGAGCGGCATTTGAAGTGCTGCAGAAGAATATGGGCTTTATCCTATATATGATATGGAGCCATTTAAGCAATTATGGTACTGGATTAGATTTGTCTTTTATAATGTCTTCTGCCAGTGGCAGAACAGAGAATCTATAATATAGAGATTAAGAGCAGAAGGAATGTAAATCAGTCTCCAAATTGCCCATTAGTCTAGCAGTATGAATATAAACAAAAAAAATTGAATGTGCACATTGAACGTAGGAATATAAACTTTAAAACTTTAAAATTTATTATTTTATTACCCAAATAGTCATTGAACACCAGATCTACATAAATTACTACATTCTATTGCAGGAATTCACAAAACTTGCTGTGCAGCAGAGTCAGCTGAAGAGCTTTTTAGATAAAGAAATCCTCGGGTTCCATCCTATGTTTGGTGAATATGAATCTTCAATTTACTGAATATGAATATGAATCAGGAATGTGTATGTTTAAAAATTGCCCTTAATGAATGTGAATTTAGGCACTGTTATTTTAGCAGGTATACAAATTATGTAAAAATATCATGGATTCTATCCTGAAAGAGCTTATGGACTAGTGAAGTTGAAATTCATATACATAATTAACCAGAAATCAAGTAAAAAGTTTTATACTCTATAAAAGATATATAAATAAAATACCAAGAAAATTCCAGTGAAGCAAACATTTCAACAGGACTGGTATATATCATATCTATTATAAGTATAACCCCTGGCATTTAGGAAGAGTGCAGTAGCATTCAAAGGGCTATAGAGCAGGAAAGGGTGGGAAATGATCAGATAATATATAGATTAAATCTAAGTATATTAGTTGTATGTAGTGTAAAAGAGACATTTTGGGCATATTTTTCAGCTTCTCAGGTTTAGGATTTTCATTATTCAATATCTCTGATCAAAATCAGAAAAGGATTGAAGGAAATTTTTACTGTTTCTGTTATGACTCATTTCCTTTCAATGTTTTTAGGGTAGAGTTTCTCAAAAAACAAAAATATATGCATTTTTTCTACTTTTGTTTTTTGACAGGAAATTTGTCACCTGCCAAAGATGTCTACAAAAGTGTTTTAAGCTCCTATTTGGATTACATTTGGAGACAGCTGGAGATTGTACAGTTTTCTAGGAAGAAAAAGCCTGAAACCAACTACAAGATTCAAAAATTGCAATGTCAGATATTAAGTTGGATGCAAACTAAAAAGCAAATTAAGGTGAATTTTTTAAATGAAACAGATAAAAGTAATTTGTTAAAATAATAATTGATTATAAGATGAATTTTTGCATTTGACTGAAGTTATGAAACAATCTATACTATTGCCCCTTAACAATTTTTTTCTTAAGAAAGTTAACAGACTCAGACCTAGAGAAATAATAATTTGCATTGCTACATCTTGAATTTTAAAACTTTAATTTTTATTAAGCACAGTTTTTTTTAAGAATTGGTGTTCTAGTTGTCAAAAATTTTTATAAGTCCTTGAACTATACACAATAATAAAACTACAATAATTTACTTTTAGATAGTGATCCAGATCTCAAATGCTTCTACCAAAAGAAAAAAAAAACAATTTATGGCTTGGATTATATTGGAAATTATTTGCCTACCCTACCTCAAGCACTGTAGGGTTGCATTAATAAAAATTTAAGAGAAAATGCTTTTAAAAATCTTATCAAGCAGGAAACATTTTGAATTATTGACACAAAAATCTGTATCCTTTTTTTTCTTTCTATGCTGTATTATGGGGATCACATTACATTCTTTTTCCATGTGAGTATCCCCTTATTGCAGCACCATTTGTTGAATT
>PVIY010010053.1:0-70201 GCA_004026745.1 Myrmecophaga tridactyla | reverse complement strand
TTCAGGCAGTTCCCTCCAGCCTCTCTGCTACATCTTGAGCAACAAGGTGATATCTACTTAATGCATAAGAATAACCTCCAGGATAACCTCTCGACTCTGTTTGGAATCTCTCCGCCATTGACACTTAGTCTCATTTCACTCCTCCCCCTTTGGTCGAGAAGGTTCTCTCAATCCCTTGATGTTAATTCTCAGCTCATTCGAGGGTTTTTTTCCATCCCTTGATGCTGAATCTCAGCTCATTCCAGGTTCTCTGTCGCATGTCAGCACCCCTTCTTGATTAAAACATTTTAAAAACTAGGAATAGAAGGAAACTTTCCCAACTCAACGGTGAAAGAGTGAACGCTTTCTCTCTTATACATGGATGCCCACTGTCACCATGGTTATTCAATGTTGTATTAGAAGCTCTAGCCAGAACAATTAGGCAAGAAAAAGAAATAAAAGGCATTCAAATAGGAAAGGAAGAATGAAAACTTTCCCTATTTTCAGATAACATGATACTACATAGAGGAATCCTGAAAAATCCACACAAAGCTACTAAAGCAAATAACTGAATCCAGCAAAATGGTGGGGTACAAAATCAACACACAAGATCAACAGCATTTCTATTCACTATTATTGAACAATCTGAAGAGGAAATCAAGACAAAATTCCATTTACAATAGCAACTATGGTAGTTTGGAGCTATGTCCCTCAGAAAAATATCCCTTACACTTAATCCATTCTTATAAGGGTGAACCCTTATAAACAGGATCTTTTGTTGAGGTCATTTTAGATAAGGTGAGGCCCAGCTTAATTAGGATGGGTCCTAATCCTGTTACTCAGTCCTCATGGGGAAGGTGCCAAAAAGAGAGAAAAAGCCACAGGGAGTAGCCAGAATCTAGAAGTCAACAGAATCTGGAAGAGAAAAGAACAGTCAGGAGAGGGCACCATCATGTGCCTTACTAAAAAGCCAAGGAACAAAGGATCACTGCCAGCCAGCCTCAGAATGTCACAGTTATCTGGGCATCACCTTAACCTTGGACTTCTCCTAGCTTCAAAACTGTGAGCCAATAAATGCCCATTGTTTAATCCAATCCACTGCATGGCAATTGCTTTGGCAACTAGGAAATTAAAACAGCAACTAAAAGAACAAAATATCTAGGAACAAATTTAACCAAGGATGTAAGGACTTATACATGGAAAATGATAAAACATTGCTAAAAGAAATTTTAAAAGACCTAAATAAATGGAAGGATGTACTTCATTCATGGATTGGGAAGACTAAATATTGCTAAGGTGTTAATTCTATCCTAAGTGATTTACATATTCAACACAATCCCAATCAAAATTCCGACAGCTTTCTTTACAGAGGTGGAAAAGTTAATCATTAAATTTATGTGGAAGGGTAAGGGGCCACAATAGTTGAAACCATTTTGAAAATGAAGAATGAAGCTGAAGGACTCACACTTCCTGATTTTAAAATTTAGTACAACGGTACACTAATCAAACAGTCTAGTACTGGCTTAAGGATAGATATGTAGACCAATAGAATGGAATGGAAATGTGCTAGTTTGAAACTGTTATGTACCCAGAGAAGCCATGTTCTTTTCCTAATCCAATCTTGTGGGGGCAGACCTATTGGTTAGGGTTGAAATCTTAGATTAGATTGTTTCTATGGGGATTAACCCACTTAATTGTGAGTGTGCCATTTTGATTTGATTATCTCCATGGAGATGTGACATGCCTCATTGTGAGTGTGGCCTTTTGATTAGATGGAGATGTGACCCCGCCCATTCAAAATGGGTCTTGATTAGTTTACTGGAGCCCTTTAAAAGGGGAGACATTTTGGAGTTGCTTCAGAAGGGACATAGACACAGACATTTGGAGATTCTTGGAGTGCTGAAGATGTCCAGAGTACCGACAGAGTGAGAAGAGGCCTAGACATGGACGTTTGGAGATGCAGATGCCAGAAGACATCACTATGTGCTATCCCCTGAGATGCAAACCAACAAATAACCCAGAGTTTTGCCCCAGAGAAGCTAAGTGAAGGCCTACAGATGCTTAGAGAGAAGCTACTGGAACCAGAAGCTGTTGGGTGTGGATGAGACAGAGGTCACATGCTCGCTGCAGAGATATAGCAAAGCTGTCTCTGTGGGAAAAGGCACTTGATGTTCTGAAAAGACTAAAGTGTTGCAAAGCTGCTTGAGTCTGGGGCAGAAGGAGGGCTTGGGAAACGTGTAAGTTTTGACTCATCCCAGCACAGGGAAGCAGATGGTTCAGCTCGTGCTTCCTCCTCCCCCATTCTTCAGTTACATTTTTTACTTTCTTTACCTTACAGCCCTATAAAATAAACAGTGCTGAACCTCTCAGGGTCTTTGAGCCTCCAGCTGAGCTTAGAGTCCCACCTGGTCCCAGCTTTAACTATATCTTTGTCTCTTGTGTTTCTTTCTCAATTCCCTGTCATCTTCCTTCAGTCCCGACACTGAGCCATGCTGGTCGCAGCAGGGGGTGCCTGAACAGGGACCTGATATGGAGGAACTCTATGCTAAGATGAGGGAACGAGAGGATTTGGAACTAAGGTATGGGGGAACACATAAAAGTATAGCCAGGTGTAATAATCATGGGACATTCTGATTCAAAGGAACCATAATTATATGTGAATATGTTAAAGACTATACTTACGGCTAGGGGAGGAGATGTTAGGAGAAGCCAGCTTAGTACCTTTTTAGATTTTGTTCAAGAAACTTGTCCTTGGTTTCCCAAGGAAAAAACAGTCAATCCAGAGACCCGGGTCAAGGTGGGAAAATGGCTAAGAGACCATTACACAGCAGAGGGTCCAGATAAAATACCCAATTATACCTTTTCTATGTGGTCCTTAATTCAGGAATGTATTGATCCTGGCCCACACAGTGGCCAATTCGTGAAAACTGAGACAGCACAGTCAAGTCGTGAGAAAAATTTAAAGGAAACTGTACAGGGATACGACAGTCTTAAATTATCCTCAAAGAATTCTGCTTCCATAGAACCTACAGCCCCCCCCCCCCACCTAGTTCTGAGAAACTGACCCTGCATAAACCATCAGATGAGGGTGATGGAGTAAAATTACAGGAGGGAGCAAGAACAGAAATGTATAATTCTGACACTGAGGAGAGGGGGAGAACTATCTGAGTTCAGTTTTGCAAGACATTCATTTGAGTACTGCTGCTAGTGGGGCTCCTAGCAGTAGGAAAGTGACCTCTGAGTCTAAAACCCCTTCCTCTGTGTCATATCCCCCCTACAGAAAAGCATTCTTGGGGCTCAAGCTGCAGGTGAAGATACTACCAGGTTTCGGGATTTTTCCTGTCCTGGAGAGACTAGACCCTAACAATCCCACTAATTCTTTGTGTTATCACGAGCCGATCCCTTTTAAACCTTTGAAAGACTTGAAATCAGTTACCGCCATTTACAGTGCCACGTCCCCTTTTGTGCTTGGCCTGTTGAAGATCCTCGGAACCTCTCCCATGGCTCCCCATGACTGGTTGACCATAGCTAAAGCCTGTCTTAGTTCTGGGGATTATTTGCTGTGGGAAACTAGTTTTCATGAACTTTGTGTGGAGTAAGCCGGGCATAATCAGCAGCATCAAGTTCCCATAAGGCAGAAATGCTTGCAGGAACGGTACGTTTCAACATGTACAAGAACAGCTTTGTTTCACCTTGCAGGCTTATCAACAGATTGCTATTGCAGCCCAGAGGGGTGAATTACCCAATAAAGGAGAAAAGATTTTAGACATCACTGCAGTCAGGCAGGGTCCCGACGAGCGTTTCCAACACTTTGTAGCTCGATTGTTTACCGCGGTTGGGTGCGTGGTGGGGGATGTTGAAGCACTTGGCCTTTGAAAATGCTAATAAAGCCTGTAAGGAAGCTTTATGATGCTATAGAAAAAAATCCAATGTTCAAGAAATGATTCGCATTTGTGCGACATTGGGCCGGCCCATATTCAGGGATTAGCCGTGGCTGCTGCCGTCAGAGAGATGTTTCAAAGCCAACAAAAGAGGGGTGGAAACGGTTTCAAATGTGGTGAAGCAGGACACTTTGCAAAGCACTGTAAAGCTGTAGGCAAAAACCTATCAAAACGTTTCAGCGACCTCAAGACCCTAAAGTGTCAGGCACATGTCCCCAATGCCAACACGGTAAACACTGGGTCAATGACTGTCGACTTCAAACTGATATCTATGGTTAACCTGTGAGACACTGTCAGGGAAACTATCTTTGGGGTTAGCCCTGGCTCTGCCAAATAGTAGGGGTTACTTACTGCTCTCTGTCTAGACAGATCACAAACCGGCAATTCACTCAGAACCTCTTCCGAGCAACCCTAGGGAGTGCAGGATTGGACCTCAGTCCCACTTCCAGGTATGTACTAACTCCAGAAGGGACCACAGGCCATCCCTAAAGGGTATATGGGCCTCTCCCCAGAGGGACAGTCGGTTTAATACTAGGGAGAAGTAGCATGTCTCTTAAAGGATTTCAAATTTGACCTGTGGTTATAGATGAATATTATACAGGGGAAATAAAGGTTTTAGCCCTCACTGCTCACACAATTGTTCAGATTTTACCAGAAAACAAAATAGTACAACTTCTCATTTTCCCTAAAATCAAGGCCAGAAAAGTGTTCATGTCAGAGCCTTGAGGTAATAAAGGGTTTGGGTCATCCGATGTGGTATACTGGAGTCAAGCTGTTCAAAAGGGTAGACCAGAGTTAGACTTACAAATCAATGGAAAATCATTTAAGGGTATTACTGATACCGCGGCTGATGTATCTGTCATTGCCTCTCAATACTGGCCAAACGCCTGGCCTCGCCAAAATGCAAGCTCGGAGCTTCAGGTGTTGGGGGTGCTAAAGCCCCTCTGCAAAGTGCTCAGGCCCTCTGGTGGGAAGATAAAGAAGGAAACATAGGCTATTTCACCCCCTATATTCTTTCAAATCTCCCTGTCAATTTGTGGGGAAGAGATATTCTAGAACACATAGGAATAGTTTTAGTTAGCCTTAGCAGTATTGTCACTCATCAAACGTTTCAACAAAATTTTTTACCTAATAAAGGACTAGGGAAACATCAGCAAGGCAAACAGAGCCCATACGACCGATCAGGCATCACGAAAAGGCCTAGGTTACCAGTCTCAGGATTTTTAATGGGGTATTGGTCAAAACTCCCACCCAGTTACTTGGCTTTCAGATGACCCTGTCTGGCTGGACCAATGGCCCCTAACTGGAGAAAAATTGTTTGCAACTGAACAATTAGTCAGAGAGTAGCTAAATGCTGAATATATTGAGCCTACTAATAGTCCACAGAATACACTATTTTTGCTACAAAAAAGAAATCAGGAAAATGGCATCTATAACAAGACCTTAGGGCCATTAATAAAATGATGGAACTTATGGGTCCTTTGCAAACAGGTTTGCTGTCTCTGACAGCTATCCTTTTAACTCATCATTTATTTGTCTTAGATGTGAAGGATTGTTTTTTCGGTATTCCTTTACATCCTAGTGATTGTAAAAGATTTGCATTTAGTATTCCCTCCCTAAATCATAAGGCTCCTGTAAAAAGGCATTGCTGGAAATTTTTACCTCAAGGCATGGCAGATAGCCCGACACTCTGTCAAGAGTTCTTGGCCAAAGCTGTACAACCTGTCTGGCAACATTTTCTTGATGCATATATCATTCATTATATGGATGACATCTTAATCAGCCATGCTGATAAATGCAAATTAATTGACATTTTCAGTGAACTAGAAATTTCTCTCACCACTCACAGACTTCAAATAGCCCCCGAGAAAATCCAGAAAGTCGCTCCTTTTTCACATCTAGGACAAATGATAGAAAACAGAAAAATCCATCCCCCAAAATTGGAAATTAGAGCAGACTGTTTAACCACCTTAAATGATTTCCAAAAATCATTAGGTGACATTAGGTGGCTCAGATCGAGCCTACAATTAACCACAGGAGACCTTGCCCCCTTTTTTAAAACCTTGCAAGGCGATCCTTCACCTACCTCTCCCTGACAGCCTCGCCCTTCAGAAGGTTGAAGCCGCCAGGCAGGAAGCAGAACTTACTCATTTTAATCCTGACCATCCCTTTTACTAGCCACAGCCTAGGCACCTACTGGTGCGCTGTGGCAGGAAAATGGGATCTTGGAATGGATACACTTGCCACATTCTCCCTCCAAGGTGCTTACTCCTTATCATGACCTAGTGGCTCAGATAATTAGCAAGGGTAGGACACGGTTATTACACCTTGTAGGACTTGAACCTCAGTATTTCACAGTTCCTTTTACCGCTCAACAACAAAATAGGCTATGGCAATTTTCTAGTTCTTGGCAGTCAGTGTTAGCCAACTTTACTGGTCAACTCAATACCCATTACCCAGCTAACAAAATTTTGCAATTCGCCATACAAACGGCATGTGTTTTCTCTCAAGTCATAGTTCAAATTCCTTTGCCCAGGGCCCATACCTTGTGTACTGATGGTTCAGGTGCAGGAAGGGCAGGATATTACTCCTCCACCACGGCAAGGTAATTCAAACATCTCTGCAGTCAGCACAGCGAGCAGAAATCCAAGCCATTATTTTAGCTCTCACTGACTTTGCCAATGAAAACCTTAATATCTACAGTGACAGCAATTATGTTGTTGGTATGATGAAAATTAAAGAAACTGCTGTCATTGGACATACTAATAATGAAGAATTATTTCATCTATTCTTTAAACTTCAGTCACTAATTAGGGCCCATAAGCATCATTGCGTTATCAGTCACATACGTGCCTATTCTAACTTGCCTGGTCCGTTAGCTTTTGGTTATGCAATGGCTGATCAATTGGTAGCAGTTGTCACATTTCCTACTCCCTATGAAGAGGCTGTTGTAGAGCATAGCCGCCATCATCAAAATGCCAAGGCACCAAGAAAACAATTTAAACTTACTAGAGAACAAGCCAGCAAATTGTTAAGCAGTGTGGTCAGTGCAGCATTCATCACCCAGTTCTTAATACAGGCATCAATCCAAGAGGCTTAACTGCTAATCACCTGTGGCAGATGGATGTTTCTCAATCTCAGCTTTTGGATGTCTGAATTGGGTCCATGTTTCTATTGATACTTTCTTGGGTTTCATTTTTGCCTCAGCACAAACTGGAGAAAGTGCCAAGCATATTACCAACCATTGCCTCACCGCTTTCACTGTCATGGGAAAATCTAAAGAAATTAAAACTGATAATGGGCTGGTTATATAGCAGCAAAATTTTGAGCATTTGCTCATCAACTACACATTGAACTTAAAACAGGTATTCCCTATAACTCCCAAGGCCAGGCGATCATTGAATGAGCACATTCAATACTCAAAACACAAATTTTAGAACTTAAAAGGGGGAATATGGACTATGCTCCTACACCATATAATCTACTGAATCATTCTTTATTTACTTTAAATTTTTTGAACTGTGATGAGGAGGGTATAACTGCCATAGAAAGGCATTTTTAGAACTCATCTTTTCATCCTAAAGGACGTGCCTTGTGGAAGGATTTAGCCACCAGACAATGGAAGGGCCCTGATCCCATTCTAATTTGGGGTAGAAGTCATGCTTGTGTTTTTCCAGAGAATTCATCTAAGCAGGCATGGGTCCCTGAAAGGTTTGTGAGGCAACATGAACCCAGAGGAGCATCTCATCCCGCCATTCAAGAAATTGAGGATCATCCCTGAAATAACCATGACTGCCGAGGTGGAACCCCTGAAACCAACCATCTCCATTCCAGCAGAACAGAACTTTGTCAAGACTCGATGCCCAATGACTAAAACAACGAGGGGTGCAGCATACCCTACTTGGGGTCAGTTGAAGAAATGAACATCTGATACTCAGGAAGTCACTCGTAGACAAGGCATGGAAAAAAAAACTGGGATGTCTCCTTCTCGCCATGATGGCCCTGGTAAGTACTCAGGTAAGTATGGTAAGTGGCCACTTAGAGCAAAACCAATCTTATTGGACTTATTTTCCTAACCCTCCCATAGCACACATAGTTACCTGGGAAGGAGAATCAGTACCAATATTTACTAATGATACCCGCTATACTCCTGAGTATAAGCTATTTATATTATTCAGGTTTTAGTCTCCAAACACCTATCTGTATTTCCATAAACACAAATAAAGCTTATTGTCTTGAATCATGACCTCAATTTAAAACTACAATTTTATCCAATGGGTCTTCTTGGATAGATTAAATGTTAAAATTTTAAGGATTTAATGACACCAGCCTTGAGCCCCTTAATTTCAGCCAACCTAGGCCACCTTTTCTGGTATGCCATCCTCATAAGCTCAGGTGGGTCCAAGAGATCTATCCTATCCATGACCTATGAGATATGAGATAACGAGTAACAAAAGTATTTTTGATTGGTCCCATACTATCAGTGACCCCAGTAACAAAGAGGGAAATATCACCTATTTATTGAGGATTTATTACAACCATCCTCACAGCCAGTGAAGGACATTAAAAAAAGGAAATTTGGAACCTTGCTATGGCCACATCTTTCATTAACCGAACTAGCCATAGTTTTGCAGACTTAGGAGATGTGGGGGCTGAAAGTACTGGACTCCGAGCATGTGTTCAACACCCTTACGTGCTACTCATTGGGAATGCTAACTGAAAATCATTATTCTATTGAGTATACCAATTGCAATCTTACCAATAGTATAAATCAAACAATTCAAGCATCTGGGTCCCAAATTGTTGTACTTTACCAGCCCTCCTTTATTATGATCCCCACCAATATCTTCAAAACTTGGTTTAGTGATAGAAGTCTTCAGATATTACAGGAAATACATAACCAGCTTGCTCACCCTCGTGGAGCACTTGGGATTAATTATTTTTGGAATTGTTACTCTTGTCACATTATAACCACTTCTTCAGTTGCTCTTTCTCAAAGTGTACAAAATGCCCATTTTGTTAATAACCTAGCTCAAAACACTTCTGTTGCTTTACAAGAGCAAGAAAAAATAGATCTCAAATTAGAAGTCAAGCTTAATGCTTTAGAGGCTGCAGTCATAGGCATTGATGATGAGGTAGAAAGTTTAAAATGCAGACAAAAGTTGCTATGCCACACTAATTATCAGTACATATGCATGACAGCAACTCCGTATAATCAGTCATTATGGAACTGGTCTAAAGTTAAAAAGTTTTGCAGGGAGTTTGGAGCTACCATAATATCAGTTTATTTAAACTGATTTTTTAAAACAATTTACATGAAGAAATTCTAAGCATGCAAAGAAGTCACAATGAAGTTGTTGATCCCGCTGTGGTGGCACGGGACATCTTAACTGAATTACAAGGCTTTAATCCTCTAAATATTTTAAAATACTCAGCTTGGTATTTAATGGCTGTAATCGTTTTGTGACTAATCTTGTTTCTTATCATTTCAGTCAGAATCCAGATCCTCCGAAACCAAATCCAAATCCTTCAGTTAAATACCTTCCAGCTGTGTTTAAAAAAGAAAAAAGGGGGAGATGCCAGGCGCGGATGAGACAGAGGTCATATGCTCACTGCAAAGATATAGCAAAGCTGTCTCTGTGGGAAAAGGCACCTGATGTCCTGAAAAGACTAAAGTGCTGCAAAGCTGCTTGAGTTTGGGAAGGAGGCCTTGGGAAAATGTGTAACTTTTGACTCATCTGGTCACAAGGAAGCAGATGGTTCAGCTCCTGCTTCCTCCTCCCCCCCGCAGTTCTTTAGTTAAAGTTTTTACTATCTTTACCTTGTAGCCCTATAAAATAAACAGTGCTGAACCTCTCAGGGTCTTTCAGTCTCCATCCAGGCTCAGAGTCCCACCTGGTCCCTGTTTTAACTATAGCTTTGTCTGTTGTCTCTCTTTCTCAATTCCCCGTCGCCTCCCTTCTGTCCTGACACTGAGCTGTGCTGGTCATGGCAAGCAGCTGGAAGCACTGAAACTGGGAATAAGGACCAGCAGACACCAGCCACATGCTTTCCCACATGACAGACATCGACCTTTCTTTGGGGTTAAGGTATCTGTGCCAGTTTGAAACTCTTATGTATTCCAGAAAAGCCATGTTGTTTAATCCTGATTCAATATTGTTGGGTGGGATCTTTTTTATTAAGTTGTTTCCAGAAGAAATGACCCACCCAACTGTGGGTGGAAACTTTTGATTAGATGGTTTCCATGGAGATGTGTCTCCACCCATTCAAGGTGGGTTGTTTACTGGAGCCCTTTAAGAGGGAACCATTTTGGGAAAAGCTTCAGAACCTACACAAACACATTTGGAGATGTAGAAAGAAAATGCCCCTGGGGAAGCAGTTTGAAACCAAAAGCCAAAGGACCAGCTGACACCAGCCAGATGCCATCCTAGCTGACAGAGGTGTTCCAGACCCCATTGGCCTTTCCTGAGTCAAGGTATCTTTCCCTGGATGCCTTCAGTTGGACATTTTTGGCTAGAGCTGTAAACTTGTCTCTTAATAAATCCCCTTTTAAAGGCCATTCCATTTTTGATATATTACATTCTAGCAGATTTAGCAAACTAAAACAGGAGAGTTCAGAAATAAACTTTCATGTCTATGGCCAATGTATTTTTGACAAATTTGTGGAGTCCACATAATGGGGAAAGAATAATCTCTTCAACCAATGATTTTGGGAAAACTGGATAGCCATATGCAAAAGAATGATGGCATCCCTACCTCACACTATATGCAAAATTTAACTTAAAATGGATAAAGGACCTAAATATAAGAACCCAAAGCTATGAAATTCCTAGAAGAAAATGCAGGGAAACATCTTGAGGACCTTGTTTTAGGAATTGTTTCTTAAAATGTACATCAAAAGCATAAACCTCAAAAGAAAAAATATATAAGCAAGACTTCATCAAATTAAGAAACTTTTGCATATAAAAGGACTTCAACTTGAAAGACAACTTACAAAATGGGAGAAAATATTTGGGAACTGCATATCCAATAAGGTTTAATATCCAGAATATACAAAGAAATCCCACAACTCAACAACAAAAAGACAAATAACCAAATTTAAAAATTAGCAAAAGACTTGAATAGACACGTCTCAAAAGAAGATATACAAATGGCCAATAAGCACATGAAGAAATGCTCAACATCACTAGCCATTAGGGAAATGCTAATCAATACCCATGATGAGATACCAGTTCATACCCGCTAGAATAACTACTACTAAAAAACAAAAGAAAAGAAAAACAACAAGTGTTGAAGAGGATGGGGACAAGTAGGAACAATTGTTCATCACTGGTGGGGATATAAAATGGGGCAGCTGATGTGGAAAACAGTTTTGTGGTTCCTCAGAAAGTTAAACATAAAATTACCATATGATCTGGCAATCCCACTTCTAGGTACATACTCAAATGAATTAAAAACAAGGATTTAACAGATATTTGCACACAAATGTTCCTACCTGCATTAGTTACAATTTCCAAAAGATGGAAGCAACCCAAATGCCCATTAACAGTAAATGGATGAGGATGGGCCATGGTGGCTCAGCAGGCAGTTTTCATCTGCCATGCCAGAGACTTGGATTTGATTCCTGATGCCTACCCATGCAAAAAAAAACAACAACAAAGAACAGTAAGTGGATGAACAAAATATGTTATATACATTCAGAGAAATATTATTCAACCATAAAAAGGAATGAAGTTCTGATACATGCAATAACATGGATGAACCTTGAAGACATGATGTTGAGTAAAATACAACACAAAAGGACAAATATTGTATAAACTCACTGTGTTAGTTTGTTAATGCTGCCAGAAATGCAATATAACAGAAATGAAATGGTTTTTTAAAAAGGGAATTCATTAAATTACACATTTACAGTTCTAAGGCTATAAAAATGTCCAAGGTAGGGCTTCAAGGGAAAGATACCTTGACTCAAGAAAGGTTGATATCTATCACATGGGAAGCCATATGGCTGGCATATGGCTGGTCCTTATTCCCAGTTCCAGGGCTTCCAGCTTCTGATATCAGTGGTTTCCTCTCTAAGCATCTGTGGGCATTCACTTAGCTCCTCTAAGACATCCATTTGGGTTCTGGCTTGCTTAGCATCTCATGGAAGGCACATGGTGATGTCTGCTGAGTCCTGCATCTCCAAATGTCTGTTTAGGTATCTGGCTCTCTCTTTCCATACTCTAAGCATCTCCAGCTGTCTGTGGCCTCTAAAGCAACTGTGTTTTCTCCAAAATGTCTCCCCTTTAAAGGACTCCAGTAAACTAATCAAGACCCACCTTGAATGGGGAGGGTCACCTTTCCATTTAATCAAAAGGCCACACCCACAATTGAGTGGGCCAATCTCCATTGAGATTGGAAACAATCTAATCAGAGGTTTCCATCCTATGATATTGAACCAAGATTAAAGAATACGGCTTTTCTGGGATACACAACACTTTCGAACTAGCACACTTGCTTATATGAAATAATTAGAATAAGCAAATTCACAGAGTCAGAAACTAGAACACAGGTTATTAGCAGCCAGGGTTGGGAGCAGTGTGGAGTGAGAAGTTAATGCTTAATTGGTACAGATTTTCTGTTAGCAGTGATGGAAAAGTTTTGGTAACGTATAGTAGTGATAATAGTACAGCACAGTAAATGTAATCAACACCGCTGCATCGCATATTTGAAAATAGGAAACTTTAGGTTATATCTATGTTGCTAGAATAAATTTTAAAAAACCATAGGACTGACCCTAATGTCAACTATGGGCTAGAGTTAATAGTATAATTATAGTGATATTGTTTCATAAATTGAACCAAAGGTACTACACTAATTTTATGTGTTGATAATAAGGAGAAGGGGTGTGTGCGTGTGTGTGTGTTTGTGGGGTGGGGGTATATGAGAACATTCTATTCTCTCCATGGTTTTTTGGTAAACCTTCAACTTCTCACATAAATTATTAAAAATAAATTAAATTAAAAATAAAGACTATCACTTAAAATGTTGTGCTATAGAAAAATGAAAAAAAATAGAGCAGGATAAGGAGAACACAGGGCTGGTTTCAACTTTCAGTGAGGTTAAAGAAGGTCTCACTGAAGGGATGACAGCTACAAACTTGAGGGATATGGAGGAGTTAGTCATGTGGATATTTCGGAGTACATTATTCCAGGCCGAGGGCACAGTCAGTGCAAAGACCCTACAACAGAAGTGTATCTAACATACTTGAGAAACAATAAGGATGCCAGCTTGCTTAGCATAGAGTGACTAAGGAGAAGAGTTGAAGGAGAGAAGCCCAACAAGGATGTGTGTAGCCAGATCATGTAGGTCCTTGGAGGCCTTTGAAGGAGTTTGGCTTTTAATATAAGGTAAATGCGAGGCCATTGAAGGATTTTGTGCAGAGGGAAAAAGCATCTGGTTTGTTTCCTTCTGTCTGCTATATTAAGAATAGACTTTTGGAGGGAGAGGGCAAGGGTTGAATCAGGGACAACAGTTATGAGATTATAGCAATAATTTTGGCGAAAGATGAGGTGGTTTGGACTAAGGTGGTAGTAGTGGAGGTGATGAGAAGTGGCTGGATTCTAGATACTTTTGAAGATAGAACCAACAGGTTTCCTGGCACACTAGATGTTGCTGGCTATTGTGAGAGAAAGAGAAATAAAAAATGATTCCCAGACTTTAGTATCTTCTGTACCAGAGTTCAGGCCTTCTACCACCCCATTTTCCCCTCTTCTTATCAACTAGATTGCAGTGCTGAGGCATTTCGGATTACACGGGTGAGGAAAACATGTTTTTTCACATGACAGAATAGGCTTGGGTCCCTGGATGACCTCATGAAGCAGTGCTCCCTGCCTGCTCTGTCTCACTTCCTTCTGGATTATTAAGCAAGAAAATTTTTCACCCATGGTACTTTTGGACTTTTGTTAAAGCAGCTGAACCTGTATTCTAACTAATAAATCCTCTGTAGGCCCCATCAGAAGTACCATGGTGGAGGCCCAACAATGCCCACCTCTTGTGACAAGATATCATAACAGGCCTTTGAGGTAAGAGCTACTCATAATGATCATGGCACCCGGAAGCTTTCTGGAAGAAAAAAAGGGGAGCTTCCCTTAGGGAGAAACACAGAAACAGGAAGGATGTGACCTTTTGAGGGAAAAATTCACTTATTCCAATAAAGGTCAGGAAGACATTTAGGAAACATCTTTTTTAACCATGGAAACTGAGTATGAGACAGATTTTGCAATTGACCCTGGTGGAATTGTGGAGGTGGTACCAGTAAGACTCCTGCTTTTAAGGAAATGAAGACAGAACTTGAGTTGTGATGATATTAGACTTAAATTGTTTATGGCCAAAGGTTAAAGTTCCTTTGTCCTTTCTTTCATAATTTGAATGCCCACAGGGGCAGGTAACTTGAATGGGTAAAACAGGCCAAGTTGGTGAGACAGTGGGATTTGGGTAAACTGAAGAACACTGAACTGTCTTCAGCAGATGGCAGCTATTCAGCTCTAGTTAAGTGTTTCCATGTGGGAAATGTGGCTTTAGTTTTGCCAGAGCTTCCAGTTTTTGAAGAGTGGCTGAATATCTATATTTTTAATGTGAAATTTTCCCAACTTTAAAAACATTGTTCTAAAACAAAACAGCTGTGAACCACATTCAATCCAGTTGCCAGCTGAAACCCTTGGGGCAGGCAGACTCTTAAAAGCTTTGATCTTTTCAATGGTGAGGGAGGAAATTATGAATTAAAATGGAAATAAAGACTGAGTTTTCCCTTATAGAACAGTGGATGATGTTCTTCTTGGTTCTAGGGTTGCAATCACAAAATTTAATGCTACACAGAAGCCTCTCCAGAGACCCTAAATTCCAAATTCTCCCCAAATGACAAAGGAGACTGGCTTCAGAGTTGAGAAATGGCCTACCTGTATCCCCAGAAAGAAGCCATAGATTGGTCCCTGCCTTTACTGGATTATATTAAAGTTGCCACTGAGGGCCATGGAAAGCAAAGCAAAACAAAAGATCAACATACAGACTCCAAACTATTCTCTACAGTTGTGTCAAAGCTCCTGGGTGAGTAAGCTCCCTGGTAAATGCCCCTAATCCTGTTTCCTGCCATCCCTGATAATAAGACCTATCATGGTGTACCCTAGAAAAGATTCTTAAAGGTAATCCATTCCTGTGGGTGTAAACCTATTGTGGGTGGGACCTTTTGTTTAGCTTATTTCAGTTGAGGCGTGCCCCAGGTGGGTCTTAATCCTTTTATTGGAGTCCATTCTAAGAGATAAAATTTGGAGAAGCACACAGAGAAGCTAAAAAAAGAAGACAGAGAAAGGAGAGAGAAGCTGAGTGAGAAAGCCAATGAAGCCAGAGCTGAAAGCACCAGAACCTGGGAAAGAAGGACCAGTAGATGCTGCCATGTGCCTTCCCATGTGACAGAGGAGTCCTGGAGCACCAGCAGGCTTTCTTCAGGAAGAAGATACCATCCTGTTGATGCCTTAATTTGGACATTTTCACAGCCTCAGAACTGTAAACTGGTAAGTGAATAAATTCTCATTGTTAAAAGTCAGTACATTTCTGGTATTTTATATTTTAAAAACTGAAACAAGACTCTTATATCTTTGCCTCATCATTACTCTAATTTCCACAGCTTGGGACTTTAAATTCTCACTTGCAAACTTTGCCCTGCACCAAACTTGAACTCAATCATGTTCCTAGTTCAAAGTATAGCTTAGCAGTCATCCTGACCCATTGCCCCTCTTCTTCTTTATTCTGATTTAGGTAAATGTTTTATTGCCTTGTTCCTATCTTTGTTCCTGGGTTCCAGTCTTGGATTGCCATGCTCTTGGTTCTTCCCAGTTCCCTGGACAACCTAGTCTTGACCCTATTCCCTGGTCCCACAGGGGAAAACTTGACCTCTTTTACAACATCTCCATGACTCTGCTTGTTTGTTCTCTCACAGGCTCCATGCTTCTGTGCCCTTACCTTGTTCAGACTACTCATCTACCCTCTGTGAGACATTATTTTGATGCTAATTCCCACCCCTTATTTCCACCATAATATTCATCAGTGGTTCATAACTGGAGGCAATTTTGCCCCCAGGGGCATATTTTGCAATGTCTGGAGAAATTGTTGTTTGTTGTGCCAGTTTGAAAGGATGTATGTACCCTAGAAAAGACATGTTTTAATCCTAATCCCATTTTGTAAAGACAGCCATTTCTTCTAATTCCTATTTAGTACCGTATGTTGGAAATTTTAATTAGATTACCTCCATGGAGATGTGACTCACTCAAGCGTGGGTGTTAGATTGGATTAAATAGAAACGTGTCTCTACTCATTCCAGGTGTGTCTTGATTGTTTTTACTGGAATCCTTTAAAAGAAGAAGCACTTTGGAAAAAGTTAGAGAACAACAAGAGAGAAAGCCATGAGATTCTGAGACAGCAGAGAACGACATAGCCATAAGAAGCAGTACAGACCACCAGCCAGCAACCTTTGGAAATGAAGAAGGAAAATGCCTTCCCCCAGGGAGTTTCATGAAATAGGAAGCCAGGAGAGAAAACTAGCATACAATGAATGCCGTGTTTGCCATGTGCCTTTCCAGATGAGAGAGAAACCCTAACCGTGTTTGCTGTGTGCCTTTCTACTTGAGAGAGAAACCCTGAACCTCATTGGCCTTCTTGAACCTAGGTATCATTCTATGGATGCCTTAGGTTGGACATTTCTATAGACTTGTTTTAATTGGGACATTATCTCGGTCTAAGAACTGTAAACTAGCAACTTATTAAATTCCTCTTTTTAAAAGCCATTCCATTTCTGGTATATTGCATTCTGGCAGCTAGCAAACTAGAACAGTTGCCATAACTTGAGAAGGAAAAGTGCTACTGCATCATGGAAAGAAGCCAGGGATGCTGTTCAACATCCTATAATGGACAGACCCCACATCAAAGAATTATCTGACTCAAATTGTACATAATGCCAAAGTTAAGAAATCCTAATCTATCTATATAAATGTATATATACTCAGAATTGTTCAAACTCCTTTCTCTAATCTCCTGCTGCTGAATATTCCCCTTTCCAGTGGATTTTCTCATCTGAGAGTCCTGGCTCAGGCTGTCCTAATCCATCATGCTAGCTGTTAACTGTGCTTTATAGAGATCGCAAACTGTTGGCTTGTATGTTTAATTTGGCAGTAATGTTTGATGTAAATGCTAATATTAAAACTTTGGGAGATTTCAGCTTCTCTTGATAATTTACATTACCTGTTAATAATGGACCTGCATTTCCTATGGCGGCATTTGTGTTCCTCTGTAGACATAGTACATACTCTCCTGTTTGCCATCATCCCAACCAGTCCTAACTCACTCATTTATGACACTTGCCAGGATGCTGTTGGCACTTGAGTTTGAAACCCTTGCTAATACTGTGCATTGCATATGGTAAGAAATAGAACTATTGAACAGGGGTGTATGGGCAGTTCAGTAGTAGAATGCTCACATGCCATGCAGATGACCCGGGTTTGATTCCTGGCCCATGTACTCCCCCCCGCCAATACTGAACAAATTAAAATGGTACCAAATGAAAGAGAAAATAAATGAGGTATGTGATAATACAAGCTCAGAGTATTAGGTGCAATCTCAGAGTAAAAATGTGGTTCATAAAGAAAGCTTACTACCATGTGCATTTCTTCCAGATTAAATTTAAGGACCAATAGAGATATGTCTTTTCAAACTTTAAAAAATTGGAATTATACCGTATCATCAATCAGGTGATATAATACTTATCTGTTTATTCTTGGCAGGGCAGGAGAGAGGGGTAAAAAGAGATGCAGAAAGAAAATGTGGGCAGATTTGTCCTCAATTTAAACATGTGCCTATATTTATACCTATATATTTGAGAGGTAATGGAAGGATTTGAATGAAGATGCTGAGGCGTAACTGGAAGGACATGTGTGGTCGATAAAAAGAGCCTTATTGGGGGCGGCTGCCGTGGCTCAGCAGGCAGAGCTCCGACCTGCCGTGCTGGAGGTCTGGAGTTGGATCCCTGGCCATATGCAAATTAAAAGAAAAAAGAGCCTTGTTGGGCAGTAACCAAAAATGAAGATTGATAGCAGGTAGACATCGGGTCTTTAAGCCCAGATTTAAAGGAAACATTGTCATTTATTAAGCAGGTAGAGATGTCCACATGATTTTCTCAAGTTGGAAGTGCTCGGAAGAGCATAATAACAATGCCAGGAT
This sequence comes from Myrmecophaga tridactyla, assembly GCA_004026745.1. Taxonomy (NCBI): domain Eukaryota; kingdom Metazoa; phylum Chordata; class Mammalia; order Pilosa; family Myrmecophagidae; genus Myrmecophaga; species Myrmecophaga tridactyla. The sequence continues at coordinate 52,031 of PVIY010010053.1, read as the reverse complement.
GAGGCTTCTAGGCTTTGACTGAAAAGAGGAAATAGCTACTGTATTTCACTTAAACCATATGTGCTACTAAAAGGCAAATAACTAATTCCAACTGAAATGCGTACTAATAATGATCTACATGATCATAAAATCTTAGAGTAGCTACCTTAGTGGCTGCCAGGCTTCCACTGTGGACATGTAGGTCCACCCAAGTCTCTTGGAATCATGTGAAAAATGCTTGATGGGGACCTAAGTTCAGAGGACCATCTGTGAAGTCAGTCTTTGAAAAAAGTCAGAAACAGAGACTTCGTTTCTCAAGGAATGTGATGAATTATTTTTACTGTGGAAATTCAGCTGCTGTGAGAACCCGTTATATTCTTGGGTTACATTTACTCCAGAAATTCAAATGGCAAATGTCCAGTTCTGGAGCACAGAACTATATATATTGGATTAAATAAATTGGTTTCTGATCTACTTAGATGTTAATAGACAGTAGAACTGAAACTCCGTTCTGAATAAATAAATTTCATTACAAGAGTTCTGGCAACGAAGACTTTAGTGATAGTCTATAAAATCCAGATGATTTGGGGGAAGGACATCTGGTAGAAACGTGTACTATTAAACTCTTAAATGTGGATTTAAACGAGGCTTGGCCACAGAAGGAAATGTTTTGTTTATCTATCTTGACAAAACACAAAGATTCCTTCTGGCAGATCATTTGGTGAATGAAAAGAGGTTTAATTTACTTCCCTAGTGTTGAGATAAATGGCTTTTCATGGACCACTGCAAAAAATGTGTACTTTATAAAATCTTAAGAAAACTTAGATTATGACTTACATGGAACAGAGGAAAGGATTTGATATTATTGACCTTTGACTATGTAGATTGCCTATGTAGAATTTCCCCCATACTCCCTGTGAAAATAACTCAATAGCTGAACGTATCTTTTGGGAAAAGCTTAAGGGCTTTTGGAGGAACATGAATGCATTCTGCCTCTGATTGGATGACAAGAATAAGTAGAAAGAATCAACAGACTTGATAGAGAAACTTTCTAGTGAAAACCAGAGATCCATGACCCAGCAATAATGTATGGCCAGCAAACTTTAATTTTTGAGGGCTATCTTCGTAGAGAAGAGAGAAAGATTATGTGTGTGTGTATGTGAGTGTTAGTCTCATTAGGGCCGTGGCTCAGTATTTTCCACAAACTCTCAAACATGAACTTCATACTCCATCTCAGAAGGGGAGCATGGAGGGTATCAATTGAAACTGAAGGTTGGAAGGTAAAATAACAGATTGCACTGGTTGGGAGGTGATGTAGGAATAGTGATGGTCAGGTTGACCTTCCCACCCCAAAATCTGACATAGCCCTATCTTTTACACGGCAAAGCATCTTGCCTGTTTGTAGTATGCATAATACCAGACATCAAGACAAATGACGATATTCTTTGGTATGTTAGAAAGAATGGAAGTATTTTGGTTCAGCTGGATAAGAGACAATATAAAGGGGAGTGGTTGGATGATGAAGGCCTTTGTAAGTCATGTTTTTAAGATCATCTGGTAGCAATTTGGGAGATGGACTGACTGGAAAGGGATGAGACTGGAAGCAAAGTGGAGACTATTGCCACCAATAAAGTTATAGATGGAGGGACCTTAGGCAGTGAGAGTTAGAATGGAGGTGAATAAGAAATATTGGAGAGACATTCACTTAGGAAATTAATAGACTCCTTTGGGAAGTTTAGCTGAATTGAGTACTGTATAACTCATAATTTTTTTATTGATTTCACATTCAAAATCTACCCAGACATGAAAGTTGGCTAATTTTAGGCATGCAAATGTTTTCTTCAGTTTTAAAAGCAATGAGGTTGGGAGAAAGAATTTTTTTCCTTTATATAAAAAAATACACAAGTGAATCAAGTGGAGATAAATTATACCCATTTTCACTATGCTGGGATCAAGCTCGTTTCATAAAAGGCACTTGCAGGCTGGTATGCATGTCTAACTCCCATGCTTCTCTTGGACAGTTTGAGAAAGAGGACACAGCACATATTTAGAAAGTCAACATCTACCAGTTGCTTTAATGTTCCACCCAGAAGTTAGTTTCTGAACTTGTAGAATCTGCACAGCTTTGCTGATTGCTTGAAGGAAACAAAGTGAATGATTAACTCTGGATTAAGGAGAAGGTTTCAGGTTTAAGTCCTTTGCAAGACTTCAAGAGAATTAACACTAAAGTATAATGTAAATATCAGGCAATATAGTATAATGGTCGGTGAACTCTGGAATGAGACTGCCTGCCTTCAAATTCTAATTCTACCTCTTCCTAGCTGTGTGATCTTGAGCAAATTGCCTGCTACTTCAAAACATGAGTTTCCTCACTGGTTAAATATGGATAGTAATAGAACCTAACCCATAGAGTTGTTGTAATCACATGAGAAAATCCTCAAAATATCATTAGCTCAGTGTCTAGTGCATAGGCAGGATACAATAATTGTAGCCATTGATTATTATCATTGTTGGACTTAAAAGAATAGACCATGGAGAGGGGTACAGGGAAAGAGAGTGGGATATTTTCATTTACTTTTAGAGAAAGGTAAGAAGATTTTAAGTAGATAATTAAAAGCATATTTTGTTTTATGGACTTCATATTTTTAAATTATTTGAATTTGTGTAGAATTCACACATTATTATCTGCCTGGCCTCTGAAAGCATTTGTGTTGGAGACTGCTGTGCCCAGCCCTTAAAAGTCATATTTATTCCATTTCTGACTAGGAGTAGCGAGAAAATAGAATTCTGTGTGGTACCACATTTCTCTTAATTCTCACCTTTAAAAAAGCTGTTTATTCACCTTTGATTAGAGGATATAGTCTAGGTTTTTATCTCACATCTCCCCAAATTTTATCTACAGTCTGGAAAAGAATGACCATCATCAACAGTGTAATGTTTCAAAGCATTGGTCATAGCAGAGAGAAGTCCCCAAATCAGTATTTTCTTGAAAAGGGTTTTTATACATACAGTGATTTTTTTTATGAAGAAGAATGTCGGCACTGAATTTGGAAACTGTGATGGCATGGACTTATGTAATTATTTTTATAGGGCATATGACTGGACAGTTTCTGTAGATATGAATTGTCTGATTTATGTAGGAGATATGTTCACCCATACAAATAATCAGACCAAAAGGTGTATATTTCTTACTGTCTTCTTGGCAATATTATTTCTTGTAAAAAACTGATTTTGGAAGCAAGAGTCACAGCAGAGTAACTGATTATACAAGTTCTTCTAAATAGATACCATCAAAGGCTTAAACAATAATAAATAAAGTTGATCATGAATTCATTTGTCTGAGTCTGGACTCGTTAACCATGATGTGAAATCTCTGCAAAGATATGCCGCAGAGAAGTCAGGGCCACACAGTGGAAGGTGTTCTGCTACCATACGTACTGCAGCTGTCTATTTATCATTATTTGGCAATAAAGATGTTTTACTTCTCTATATATTGTCAATGACATTAACAGAAGTCCAGGAAGGCCCCTAAATTAGATTGGAAATGAGTTGGCAGTCAGTATTTTCTTTTTAAAAAATTTTGTATCAACAAAATTCTTCGCTTAAAGAAAGAGAAAGAAGGCTATATCCTGAAGGAAAAGGAACAATAGTAAGGGAAGTTGCTGAATATATTGAGGTTGCAGCCATTTCACAAAACAATGCTGTTTATCCTCCAGAGAGGTAATAAATGAGCTTGGTGAGGGGTAGAGAAGAAACTTGCTTTGCTAGCAACAGTAATGCTTTCAACAGAGCAGCAAAAAAAATATGGCAGGGGTTGTGGAGAGAACAAGTGTTCTAGAACTTCCTCCATTCAATACAAGATTATGCTTGAAAATATGTTGGCCCTTCTTTTTCTTAGGAGAAGATAGGAAAGAGTATAGGATAAAATGTAAAATTAAACATAGCTGTGAAAGATAAAATTAAGCACCTGTTGAAAGTCTTGTGCATTTATCAAGCCAAGCAATTTGGGCATCAGAGTAATTATTGTGATATTTACAGACATTCATCATGAACACCTTTAATCATTTTTGTGGTCATGTAAAAAAAAACTGGCAACAGTCTATACAAGGAGTAGTTTGTTAATTTCTGCAAAGGAGACTTTGAGAAAGCCATTGGCAGTGTAAAAGAAGTTGAGGCAGTGTAAAAGAAGGAACTCAGGATAGTGAGAAGACTTGAAATTATGTCTTTGCTGGAATAGTTGGATGAATCAGTGAGAAAGGAACCCTTAAGGAAGTTGATAGCTGTCTTCTGATACTTAAAGACATGGGGAAAAATAATACTCAGTTTCTTATTAAAACAAATGAGGCCTATTTTATCTCAATACACCACTGTGGATAAAGATTTGCAATCCATCTCTTTTGTTTTCTGAGCTGAACTCTGGGTAGCTCTATATATTCAGGGATCTCCTTACAATTATCCCAGCCAAGGGAATATTTTTCATATTGGTTTTCCCCATTGGTCCACCCAGAAGTTCAGGTTGCAGGATGCAGGGCTTAGATTAGGGCAAGGCAAGTGAGAAAGGGTCATGCAAGGACAGTCACAGCCTGTCTTCATTCACAATTTTGATATTTTATTCAACATAGATTGTTTTGCATTAATTTTGATTACTGCATTTTGGGGGCACCCTCTTAATTTTTACCTCAATTGCCTTATCATAGTCTCGGTCCTGCTATGACACTTGGCCCCATTTAAGTCCACGGGTATTAGATAGTGTGGTAAGTCAAAAAAGCAGTGGAAGTCAGGAGAGACGGTTCTAATTGGCTCTGCATGTTACTAGCTGCATGACTTTGGATGAGCCACCTTCCCACTTGGGACCCCAGGTACCTCATCTGGAAAGTGCAGGTGACATCTACTTCTAAATGCCTGTTATCCTGCTCTTAGTAGCTAAGAAGCTCAAAGATGGCAGGACAATGTATTCTAGCTCTCTTTTACTCTCTATTCCTCTAAGCAGCACAGAGTCGGCATTCAAAAAATGTCTTCTAGTAAATATTTTTTCCACACTGGAACAAAAATATGAACTAACGTCCAAAAAAAAAAAAAAAAAGAAAAAGAAAAAAACTTACACAAAACTAAAAACATTCTGCAAATGAAAACAAAACTTCTCCTAACAAAAATATTGCCCCTCCCTCATTCCTCCCAGAGAAAAGAATGAAGCTGAAATCATTGTTTTTTTCTGATTCATTTAAGTATGGAAAAATCTTATTGCCTTTATTTTTCCGGGTAATAATCTACTCAAATATTTCAGGTTTTGAGTGAAGCAGACTTGTGTAATAATCCAGCCCTCAGGGATTTCTAAAGATACTAGTACCACCCTAATGAGTCACATTTCATAAAATGTAACATCTGTTAGAAAAGGTCATAAACATGCAGCAGTGCCCAGAACAGCTGGAGAACTGCAGAAAAAAGAGAATCCTCTTGCCAAAGAGGTAGAAAGCAGGGAGAGAGAGTATTTTTCATATTGCCCAAAACCCTTTTTCTTTTCTCATCTTCTTTCCTTGACTTAAAGAAGACAAAAACAAAAGCAAACAAACAAACAAAAAAAACCCCATCATAGTTCAATGGTAAACAGATATTGTAAGAGCTCTTTTCCTTATGACTGACTTGCTTTATATTATGGCATCCTTTCCCGTTACTTATTCTCTGAACAGTGGTAGAAATGAGAGGACGACAGGTACTTCTAAGATCTCTTGACTATATTATTTGGCAAATTATTTCTGGAAACAAAAGATGGATAGCAGTAACTGTAGAGTAAGTAATTTTAATGTATTTAATATATTACTTTCATACTGGGTAATAATTGCCCTGACCCATAAACACATAAGCAATGAAGGTGACCCTCTAAAGTTAATTAAATATGGTGATTCATGAGAAAGGATATACATAGGCATCCTGTCCCTGTGATCTCAGAGATTTGTATAACTCAAAAACCAAGTGTTTCTCCAGGTACTCAAGTTCAAAAAAAGCAGTCAGAAAGTATCTTGGCAGCTATAAAAATAATACAGTATATTTTCAATGAAACATAATGAAATCAGTTGATTTCCTAACTAGGAACTTGGAAGGAACTCAGTGACAAACCACTCAAATACAATAAAGATTATTTAAAAAAATATTTTAGAACATTTCCTATTTCTTTTCTGTTTACCACAGATTTTCTCTAGCAAGGCAAAGTTGGACAAACCATATCAAACTGAACACCTCATTCCCCGACAACATATTTAATATCTCATATGACTACTTAAAAAAACAAACAAAAAAAAAACTTGGTAATTCTAAGCTCATCCTTAAAACCACCCAAGAATAGTCATAAAAATAGTAGTCATAGGTATCTTGAGTTGAAAACACTCTAATTTTCCTTGCATGCAAGATAAAGTTTTAAAACTTCTGAAAAGAGAAATTCAGAGTGGCCATTCCACTATTTCTAAAAAATAGAGTTTCACCATATTAACCTGGAAAATGGGACTGGAAGGCAGTGTCCTGAAGTTTCTTTAGAAATTACCTGTCTTCTTTCACAACAGAAACCACTTGTTAAGCAACACCTGCATCAAACTTTATGCCATACACAGTATAATCTTTATCAACGGTTTTCTTAGTTGAAAATTGTGCTTAGGCAGTAATTACAGTCTCTGAATTCTTTTCTGAAGATGGATTTGGTAAGCTTACATTAAAAATATATCAATTAATGGCTTGTTCAGTGCATTTTCATCATGAAAAAAAAAGTCCACATGGTGGACCCCAGGGGTCCCCAGTCAACCACCTTTCACTTGGATTTCCACTAGGATGTTCATCATTCACAAAGGGTTCTACAATTAGTGCCCTTTAGTGACCCATTCTGCCATTTAGACATGCTAAATTTCTGCCCATGCACAGCTCTTTGATCATGAGTTCAATGTGAGCCAACAAAGGGACTACCCACTTGCCCCCTCAAAAAAAAAAAGTGAATTTGCCCTTGGGCTATAGTAATACAATTGGGGGAGGAGAGGAGTGTTTCTCCAATTCTACTGAATCTGTTCAGATTACATCTGGGGGCATTGTGTTCTTTTCTGGGAATGTAAGAAAAACAATGATAAATTGCAGTATGCCCAGAGAATAGGGAACAGGTTAGAGAAAAAGCTTGAAACTACATCATGTGAGGAGCATTGGATTAACCAGTGGAAGTTATTTATCCTGGAAAAGAAAAGGCAGGTTAGCCATTCTTCAAATGTTTCCAAGGCTGGCATGCAGAAGAAAGAACTATTCTGTGCAGTCAGAGAGTAAAACTAAGAATATGAGGGAAGCACATATCAGCTCAATGTTAGGCAAAATGTCCTAAAGAATATGGTTGCTAAAAATCCTTAATGTTAAATGCATAAAATAAATATTTATTAAGCATATGCCATGTGTTCTAGGTCCTGGAGAAACTGCAGTGAACAGAACAAAGTCTTTGCTCTCATAGAACTTTTATTCTAATGCAAAGCTACCACTTGAGGATGGTACATTCCTCATACCTAGAGATGTTTAATGAGGTAACCATAAACTGGGGGTTTTGTAGTGGGATGTCAGGCATTAAATATGACTGGACTTGAAGTCTAAAATTCTGCCAACCCTGAAATTCTATGGTTGAGTATGGTTCAATCATTCTAATGATACAATTGATGCAGTTTGATGGTTCTCCTGGCTATATTGAAACTGTTATGTACCCCAGAAAAGCCATGTTTCTTTAATCCTGATCCAGTCTTGTGGGGACAGACCTGTTGTTTGGGTGAGATCTTTTGAATAGTTTGTTCCCATGGAAAAGTGACTCCACCCATTCAAGGTGGGTCTTAATTTGTTTACTAGAGTCCTTAAGAGAGCTCACAGAGAGAGAAAGAGCTCAGAGCTGACACAGACCAAGACCTTTGGAGATGGAGAAAGGAAATGCCCCAGGTTTGAAACCAGAAGTCAGGAGAAAGGGCCAAAAGATGTTACCATGTGCCTTCCCATGTGATGGAGAAACCAAAAATGCCATTGGCCTTTTCTTCAGAGTCAAAGTGTCTTTTTCTGGATGTCTTAGTTTGGACATTCTTATGGCCTTGGAACTGTAAATTTGTAACCAAATAAATCCCCTTTGAAAAAGCCAACCCATTTCTGGTTTAGTGCACTCTGGCACCTTTAGCAAACCAACACAATGAAGTTCTGATTTTGTGACTTAGCCATGGTCTCCTTCCATCAAGCAACACATATATACAATGCTGTCTCTGCTAAGGGTTAGGTAGCATGGCAAGAGAAAGGCCACTATGAAATTTCTTTCATAGGGGTGTCTTAAAAAACATATTTTAATTAGTTGGAATAGTTTGGGTGTGAATGCTCTCAAGCTTGAATGCTTTTATAAAAGGAAATTCGGCCTCTAAAGGAGGTAGTATGTGGAAGTCAAGTGTATGTGATCTGTGGTGAAGGGAAACGATTTTCTTATGTGCTGTATTCACCCCCCAAAGATCTGTTTTGTCATTTCTTTTACTTTTCCTCTTCTCAACTTATCATTAGCAATTGGGGGATGGGAATTCTCTCTATACAAGCAACTTCCCATTCTTTCATCTCTTTGAAAATGGGTGGAGTCAGCTTGGCTAGCAATCATAAACCATGGTCTACTAAAGCTGGATGGGATTCTTAGAGATAATTTAATACAGTCCCCTCATTTTATAAATGTGAAAACTGAAATTTGTCAGAACACTAAAAAAGACTTGAAGAATACTGTTCTAGTTTGTAAGCTGCCAAAATGTGATATACCAGAAATGGAATGGCTTTTTTAAAAAAAGGGAATTTGATAAGTTGCTAGTTTACAGTTCTAAGACCAAGAAAATGTCCCAGTTAAGGCAAGTCTATAGAAATGTCCGATCTAAGGCATCCAGGGAAAGATACCTTGGTTTAAGAAGGCTGATGACATTCGGTGTTTCTCTCTCAGCTGGAAAGGCACATGGCAAACAGGATGGTATCTGCTGACTTTCTCTCCAGGCCTCTTGCTTCATGAAGCTCCCTGGGAGGTGTTTTCCTTCTTTATGTTCAAAAGTTGCTGGCTGGTGGACTCTCTGCTTCATGGTTCTGCAGTGTTCTGAAGCTTTCTCCAAAATACTTCTTTTATAGGATTCCAGTAAATAATCAAGACCCACATAGAATGGGTGGAGATACATCTCTATGTAATTAAGTTCAATACCCACAATTGATTGAGTCACATCTCCCTGGAGATAACCAAATCAAGTTTCCAACCTATAGTGCTGAACAGGAACTAGAAGAAACCCTGTTCTCACAAGATTGATTAATATTAAAACATGGCTTTTCTAGGGTACATAAATCATTTCAAACTGGCACAAATACTAAAAGCAGAAGCACTAATAACTACCAGGTAGTTCTACTCTGGCCAGAAAAACTTTATGAATAATCAATTAGAGCTTCCAGAAATTATAAATATAATACTGAAATTTAATTTAATGGACAGGCAAAACATCTGAAGGGAGAATATAAATTGGAAGATACATGTGAAAAAATTATCTGAAATGTACCACAGGGAGACAAAGAGGTGAAAATAGGAAAGAAATGTTAGGAAATGAGGAGTAGAAAGTAAGAAGTTAGTTCTAGTTTGCTAGCTGCCAGAATGCAATATACCAGAAATGGAATGGCTTTTAAAAAGGGGAATTTAATAAGTTACAAGTTTACAATTCTAAGGCCGAGAAAATGTCCCAATTAAAATAAGTCTATAGAAATGTCCAATTTAAGATACCTTGGTTCAAGAAGGCCTATGATGTTCAATGTTTCTCTCTTAGCTGGAAGAGCACATGGCAAACATGGCGGCATCTGCTGGCTTTCTCGTGGCTCTACAAAAGGGGCTCTCTCCAAAATGTTTCCTCTTTTAAAAGATTCCAGTAAATAACTCCACCTTCTTGGAAACCACCTAATCAAAAGTTACTACTTTTGGGTGGGTCACATCTCCATGGGAACAATCAAAATGCTCCCACCCAGGAATATTGAATGAGGATTAAAGGACATGGCTTTTCTGGGGTTCACCATAGATTCAAACCAGCACAAATGTCTAACACATATGAATCAAACCTTCAGAAATGTATAAAGCCTTGTATTAACCTGTGGTTAAAAGTGGATCCACAATCAGGATCTAGTTTAGATTTTGGTGTTTTCGTCACATAATAAAAGAGGATTACAAAATAATGTCCATAATATTCCTGACCAGAAAAAAAGGTGACTGATTTGGGTGTCATTTAGTCTGGGAGTCCTCAGGGTTGTCAAATGCCTACTGGAGAGGAAAGGTGTAACTTTTATTCTGGCTTGAGAGCATCTACAGGCTTGGTCCCATCTTAAGTTTGGGAAAAAGCATCAGCTTTGAGAGATGTTCTCACCTATATATGAAGCACTCATTAAGAGAATAAAATTAGAAGCAAAAACTCAACCTAAGAAGAAATTAGAACCATGGCTGTATGAGATTTTATAAAATTATGGATTGTTTGTAAATTTCTCATGTTGGTCAAGTTTCTGTTATCTCCTATTTTTCTGTATCAAAACCCTAAAATGAAAATCTTTGTGAGGATTAGATTATAGAAGTTGGAGAGACTTGTGACAAGAGAAATGGGAAGTCAGCTACTGAGGGAGAGGAAGTGTTTGAATTCCGGGGGTCCCTCAAAGAAGAAAAGAGAAAAATGGGAAGTGGCTCAAACATGGCTCTGAGGTTGAATGGTCAAATAAGACAAGTAGGATTCCTCAACAAAGCAGCTACTGCAGTCTTCATAACCCTTTGGTTCTTAGTATATTCAAATACAAAATGATAAAGATGATAGTGGGAAGTTATGATTCACAAAAGCTGGGTGAAGGAGGGGGTGTTTCTGCTTCTGGCAGTATGGTGCTCTAGATTTTTGAAAAACAAAATCATTAAAAATACTGCACTAAACACAAAGATCATTTTTAAAATATATGACTGATTAGCAAGAAAGTAAGGAAAATCCTTACAGACCTGGACTGAAATGAGAGCAGAAATCCAGAGACTCCAAAACTTTGGCTCCTCTATGGCTCTCAGGAATCCCATGTGACCATATATTTTGGTTCTTATTGCTATGAAAATGTCAGAGGGTAAAAAGTAGGACCTGGGCTAGATAGGCTTTATGAGTAGAGCAGAAAAGCCTGCATAAAGTGGAAACCCTTGAGTTTCCATAAGAAGTGAAATAAAAAGGAAATGTGCCCTGCAAAGGAAACAGCAAGTAAAATGACTGCTACAACCTTAGTGCTGCATAGAAGTTAAAAAATAAGTATAAATCTTCTCTGAAAATATATTACCAGGATCCTGCTCTCATGCTAAATTGTGCCCTTTAAAAGACTTAAGCCTAGAATTTACTTTAATGTAGTCCTGAATTGTCATTGCTCCTGTGCTCCTGTCTAGAAGCAAAAATAAATCTTTTCTGGAAGAACACATTTTCAAAGCAGTCTTAAATCACTGGGTAATTTTCAAATGAACATAAGCTCATGATTAAAAGTCAATACAAAATTACATAAGTAAATATGCAAATACTACTAAGAGTGACAGAAAAAAAAACAGAATCAGACTCACAAAGTTTTCAGATATTGGAATTATCAAATACAAAATATTAAATAAGAATGTTTAATATGTTTAAATACACAAATAAGAATTGAAGCAAGAGACTATCAAAAATCACCAGTCATGCTCTATAGCTGATAAAAGAGAACATCCAAAAATTACAAAGATAACATTTGAAATTTAATTCAATGGACTAGTAAAACAGCAGCATAAATGTTGAAGGGAGAACTTGTCAACTTGAAGAAAACTCTGAAGACATTATCCAAAATTCAGAATAAAGAGAAAAAGTGATAGAAAATATAAAAGAAGGGCAAGATATGGGGAAGAAAGACTATGATGTTATCTAATATATATCAAATAAAATTTCAGAAGGGGATAATTGATGAAAGAAATCTCAAAATTAATAAAAGACTAATGCCTATACAAGAATAATAAGATTAGGGAAGTACAGGCAGAACAAATGCCAAGCAGAATGAATAAAAAGAAATCCCTAATGAGACATAAGAAAATGCAGAATATCAAAGAAAATTGAGGAACTACAAAGCAGCCAGATAGAGAAAAGAGTTTATCCACAAAAGAGGTAAAATTAGGCTGACAGACAACTTCTCAACTACAATGGAATCCATAAGACAATGGAATAATTTCTCCAGTGTACTGAAAGAAAATAATGGTCAATCTAGAAATGTATATATATATATAGGAGAATTATCTTTCAAGAGTAAAAGCAAAATAGGGTTTTTCAAGTAAACAAAAAACGAGAGAGGTTACCACTGACAGACATTTAGTGAAGGAACTTCTAAAGGATGGTGTTTAGAAAAATAAAAAGTAAGTCTAGAAAGAAAGTCTGAGATGCAAGAATGAAAGGTGTGATAAAAGTTAATGTGTGGGTAAATCAAAACAAATATTGACTTTATATAATAATAATAATGATAATAATAATATCATTTGTGAAGTTTAAAAGTAGGAAAAAGAAAGAGCTAAATATAGGACACAATTAGTATGTTAAAGAAAGGGATGTGATTGGCATTAAAGCATTACAAAATCATTTTATTATTTGAAAAGAAAATTAAGATATTGACCAAGTTCATACTTTTCTAAGTTAAGCACATATGTTATAACTTCTGGAGTAACCATAAAAGTAATAAAAATAGAGTGTACAACTTTCAAACCAGTAGAGAAGAAAGAAGGATAAAAGACATAACAAAAGGAAGTTAGTTAGAATAAACAAACTGAGGTAGAAGAAGTCCATATATATGTGGAAGAAATCCATATATATTGGAAATTCTCTCTATATATGTATATTTCCAACCTTTTCCTTTAAAGCTTTTTTATCTATTGCTCTCCACAACTGGAATCCAGTGCCACAGACAGCCCTGAAGTTATATATCTAACAAATCAGTGTAAATGGATAAAACCCTCCAAGTAAAAGGCAAAATTTCCAGACTGGATAATAAAACAAAACATAGCTATATGCTGCTTATAAGAGGACACAGATAAATTGAAAATTAAAGGATGAAAAATGGTGCACCATACAAAGGCCAACCACAAAAAATTGATTATCTCAATATCAGAGAAAATAAACTTCTAGGAAAAAAAAAAACAAAAGTGAGAAGAGAGAATGTTTCCAATGAGAAAAAGTCAGTGAAAGGTACATGACTGACAATGGATGGACAATAATAACCTTATGTAATAAAAGGCTAGTGGCATTTCTTCTGCATCTGCTGTTTGTTGCAGGAGTCCTTGTTTTGTTTAGGGGCTTTTCTGAAGTAATTCTATATTCTTTGTTGTATGTGGTCTCTGGAGTATCTGCTCAGTTTGCTTAATGATTAGCTAACGACTGAGTAGAGATTTCTTTAAATGTCTGGAGCCAATACATATGCCCGTTTTTGCCGAGGGGCTCTGTGTGCACGTTGGGGCATACCTCCAATTCTCAGGCAGGGTGTTGACGAGTTACTTTAGCTTTCTCTTCCTGCTTGCACAGAACTTTGAGATCATCCATAGGTGAGAGTGTAGAGCGTTCTCAGTCTTTTCTAAGCATACATAAAGCCGCATGTGGACATTCTTGATTCCCAGGAATAAGTTAGAGTTTTTCAAAAGGCCTCTGTATATTTCATTTCCAAGCTTTTCCTTTAAAGCTTTTTGTCCATTGCATTCCAGGGCTGCAAACTGCGCTGGAGTTGGACAATTGCCTTTGATTTTTTTTTTTTTTAACAATGCCCATGGGGGAAAAAGGCTTTTACACTGGGTGAGCTCCAAGACAGGTCAAATACAAATAGTCTGGCAGGAGGGTCTTCCAGGGAACCACCAGACAAGTCAAATAATGACAACTTCTGGGAATGAGGCTTTGAAGGAGATCCAGTCCCCTTTTGCTCCCTTCAGTAGCTGCCAGACTGCTAGTCTTTTTTTTCTAATTTTATTTTTTTTTCAATTCTTTTTTTTTTTTTTAATTTGCATATGGGCAGGAGGCACCAGGGATCGAACTCCAGAACTCCAGCACGGCAGGTCAGAGCTCTGCCTGCTGAGCCACGGCAGCTGCCCTTTTTTTTTTTTAAATTTTAATATAAAAATTTTTTTAAAACATTAATGACATAGAAATATGAACGTTCTTACCATATGATCATTCCATTCTTGGTATATGAACAAAAACTCACAATACCATCACCATGATCATTTCTTAGAACATTTGCATCAATTCAGAAAAAGAAATAAAAAGTAAAAAGAAAAAAACTCATACATACCATACCCTTTACCCCTTCCTCTCATTAATTGCTAATAGTTCCATCTACCCAATATATTTTAGCCTTTGTTTCCCCTAATTTTTTCTATACCCCTTACCCCTCCCTTTCATTGATCAGTAGCATTTCAGTCTACTAAATTTATTTTAACATTTGTTCCCCCCATTATTTATTTACTTTTAATCCATATGTTTTACTCATCTGTCCATACCATAGATAAAAGGAACATCAGACACAAGGTTTTCACAATCACACAGTCACAATGTGAAAGCTATATCATTATACAATCATTTTCAAGAAACATGGCTACTGGAACACAGCTCTACATTTTCAGGCAGTTCCCTCCAGCCTCTCCATTACATCTTGGTTAACAAGGTGATGTCTACTTAATGCGTAAGAATAACCTCCAGGATAACCTCTCAGCTCTGAAATCTCTCAGCCACTGACACTTGATTTTGTCTCATTTCTCTCTCCCCACTTTTGGTCGAGAAGATTTTCTCAATCCCTTGATGCTGAGTCCCAGCTCATTCTAGGACTTCTGTCCCATGTTGTCAGGAAGTTCTACTCCCCTGGGAGTCATGTCCTACCTAGAGAGGGGGAGGGCAGTGAGTTTGCTTGTCATGTTGGCTGAGAGAGAGAGGCCACATCTAAGCAACAAAACAGGTTCTCTGGGGGGTGACTCTTAGGCCTAATTTTAAGTAGGCTTAGCTTGTCCTTTGTGGGGATAAGTTTCATATGAACCTCCAAGATTGAGGGTTCGGCCTATTGCCTTGGTTGTCCCCACTGCTTGTGAGAATATCAGGCCTTCTCCACATGGGGAAGCAGAATTTCCCCCCTTTCTCGCCATTCCCCATAGGGGACTTTGCAAATATTTTTTTATTCACTGCTTAAATCACTCTGGGATTTATCAGGCCATTACTCTGGACAAACCTACAAAATCTCATGCCCTACTCAAGGTTCCAGGTACTTATGGTGTTCAATTAAATTGTCCACATGAGTTATATTAGGAAATGCACTAGTCAAAATATAAACTTTGCACCAAATAAACATCTTTTTGCTTTAGTCTCACACATAAATTAAAGTTTTAAAATATGAATTACCATCTATTTTCAACACCCTGCAGTAATGACATTCCTTTGTTCTTCCTCATGCAAAAACATTTTTTAATTTGTACATTTAGTCACTATCATTGTACACTCTAGGCATTCCTAGATTATACCATCTCAGTTTTTATCATCTATCTTTCCTTCTGATATCATTTGTGCCCCAGCCCTCCTCTCTCTTTCATTCTCACATTCAGCTTCTTTCAGTGTACTAACATTATTATATTACAGTTAGGTAGTATCCATTCTTGAACATTTACAATCAGTTCTGCTGCACAATCTGTATCCCTTCAGCTCCAATTACCCAATATCTACCCTATTCCTATCTCTGATGGTCTCTGTTAACCGAAATTCTCCAAGTTCCTTCACTAATGTTAGTTCATATCAGTGAAACCATACTGTATTTGTCCTATTGTTTCTGGCTAATCTCACTCAGCATAATGTCCTCAAGGTTCATCCATATTGTTACATACTTCATAACTTCTTTTCTGTCTTATGGCTGCATAATATTCCATTGTATGTATATATCTCAGCTTGTTTAGCCACTCGTCTGTTGATGGACATTTTGGCTGTTTCCATCTCTTCGCAATTGTAAATAATGCTGCTATAAACATTGGTATGAAAAGTCAGTTTGTGTCCTTGCCCTCATGTCCTCTGAGTAGATACATAGCAATGGTATTGCCAGATCATATGGCAATTCTATACTTAGCTTCCTGAGGACCTGCCAAACTGCCCTCCACAGCTGTTGTACCATTTGACATTCCCACCAACAGTGGATAAGTATGCCTCTATATCCACATCCTCTTCAGTATTTGTTTTCTGTTTTATTGATAATGGCCATTCTGGTGGGTGAGAGACGATATCTCCTTGTGGTTTTGATTTGCATTTCCCTAATAGCCAGGGAAGTTGAGCATCTTTTCATGTGTCTTTTGGTCATTTGTATTTCCTCTTCTGAGAAGTGTCTGTTCAAGTCTTTTGCCCATTTTGTAATTGGGTTGTTTGTCTTTTTGTTGTTGAGTTGAACAATCTCTGTATATATTCTGGATACTAGACCTTTATCTGATATATCATTTCTAAATATTGTCTCCCATTGTGTAGGCTGTCCGTTTACTTTCTTGACAAAGTTCTTTGATGCACAAAAGTGCTTAATTTTGAGGAGTTCCCATTTATTTATTTACTTCTTCACTGCTCCCACTTTGGGTGTAAGAGCTAGGAAACTGCCTTCTATTATAAGATTTATAAGATATTTCCCTACATTTTCTTCTAAAAGTTTTATGATCTTAGATCTAATGTTTAGGTCTTTTATCCATTCTGAGTTAATTTTTGAATAGGGTGTGAGATATGGATCCTCTTTCATTCTTTTGCATGTGGATATCCAGTTCTCTGGGCACCATTTATTGAAGAGACTGTTCTGGCCCAGGTGAGTTGGCTTGACTGCCTTATCAAAGATCACTGGCCCAGGTGAGTTGGCTTGACTGCCTTATCAAAGATCAATTGTCCATAGATGAGTCTATATCTAAACACTCTATTCAATTCCATTGGTTGGTATATCTATCTTTATGCCAGTACCATGCTGTTTTGACTACTGTAGCCTCATAGTACACCTTAAAGTCAGGTAGTGTGAGACCTCCAACTTCATTTTTCTTTCTCAGGATATTTTAACTATTTCGGGCACCTACCCTTCCAGATAAATTTGGTTATTGGTTTTTCTATTTCAGAAAAGTAAGTTTGGGGGATTTTAATTGGTATTGTTATTGAATCTATAAATCATTTTTGGTAGAATTGACATCTTAACTATATTTAGTCTTACAATCCATGAACACAGTATGACCTTCCATTTATTTAGGGCTTCTGGGATTTCTTTTAAAAATTTCTCATAGTTTTCTCTGTATAGGTCTTTTGTATCCTTAGTTAAATTTATTCCTAAATATTTTATTCTTTTGGTTGCAATTGTAAATGAATTTTTTTCTTAATTTCCTGCTCTGATTTTTCATTACTAGTGTATAGAAATGCTACAGATTTTTGAGTGTTTATCTTGTAACCTGCCACTTTGCTGTGCTCATTTATTAGCTGTAATAGTTTTGCTGTGGATTTTTCAGGGTTTTTTACATATAGTATCATATCATCTGCAAACAGTGAGAGTTTTATTTCTTCCTTTCCAATTCTGATGCCTTGTATTTCTTTTTCTTGTCTAATTGCTCTGGCTAGAACTTCCAACACAATGCTGAATAATAATGGTGATAGTGGGAATCCTTGTCTTGTTCCTGATCTTAGGGGGAAAGCTTTCAGTCTTTCCCAATTGAGGATGATGTTAGCTGTGGGTTTTTCATATATTCCCTTTATCATGTTGAGGAAGTTCCCTTCTATTCCTATCCTTTGGAGTGTTTTCAGCGAGAAATGATGTTGAATTTTGTCAAATGCTTTTTCTGCATCAATCAAGATGATCATGTGGTTTTTCTGCTTTGATTTGTTGATATGGTGTATTACATTAATTGATTTTCTTATGTTGAACCATCCTTGCATACCTGGGATGAATCCTACTTGGTCATGGTGTATAATTATTTTAATGTGCTGCTGGATTCACTTTGCAAGAATTTTGTTGAGGATTTTGTATCTATATTCATTAGACAGATTGGTCTGTAATTTTATTTTCTTGTAATATCTTTGGCTTTGGTATGAGAGTGATGTTGGCTTTGTAGAATGAGTTAGGTAGCCTTCCCTCCTCTTCAATTTTTTTTTGAATAGTTTGAGCAGAATTGGTACGAATTCTTTCTTGAATGTTTGGTAGAATTCACATGTGAAACCATCTGGTCCTGGACTTTTCTTTTGTGGGGAGCTTCTTAATGACTGATTCAATTTCTTTACTTCTGATTGGTTTGTTGAGGTTTCTTCTTGAGTCAGTGTTGGTTGTTCATGCCTTTCTAGGAAGTTGTCATTTCGTCTACATTATCGAGCTTATTAGCATAAAGTTATTCATAGTGTCCTCTCATTACCTCCTTTATTTCTGTGGGGTCAGTGGTTATGTCTCCTCTTCCATTTCTGATTTTATTTATTTGCATCCTCTCTCTTCTTCTTTTTGTCACCCATGCTAAGGGTCCATCAATCTTATTGATTTTCTCATAGAACCAACTTCTGGTTTTGTTGATTTTCTCGAGTGTTTTCATGTTCTCAATTTCATTTATTTCTGCTCTGATCATCATTATTTCTTTCCTTTTGCTTGCTTTAGGGTTAGTTTGCTGTTCTTTCTCTAGTTCTTCTAACTTGACAATTAATTCCTCAAGTTTTGCTCTTTCTTCTTTTTTATATAGGCATTTAGGACAATAAATTTCCCTCTTAGCACTGCCTTTGTTGCATCCCATAAATTTTGATATCTTGTGTTTTCATTTTCATTTGCCTTGAGATATTTACTGGGTTCTCTTGTAATTTCTTCCTTGACCCACTGGTTGTTTAAGAGCATTCTGTTGAGCTTCCATATATTTGTAAATTTTCTGGCACTCTGCCTATTATTGATTTCCAAGTTCATTCCTTTATGATCTGAGAATGTGTTTTGAATGATTTTAATCTTTTTAAATTTATTGAGACTTGCTTTGTGACCCAGCATATGGACTATCCTTAAGAATAATCCATGAGCACTTGGAAAAAAGGTGTATCCTGCTGTTGTGGGGTGTAATGTTCTATAAATGTCTGTTAAGTCTAGCTCATTTATTGTATTATTCAAACTCTCTGTTTCTTTATTGATCCTCTGTCTAAATGTTCTGCCCATTGATGAGAGTGGGGAATTGAAGTCTCCAATTATTATGGTAGATGTGTCTATTTCTCTTTTCAGTATTTGCCTCATGTATTTTGGAGCACTCTGGCTCAGTGCATAAATATTTATGATTGTTATGTCTTCTTGTTGAATTGTTCATTTCATTAATACATAGTGTCCTTCTTTGTCTCTTTAATTGTTTTACATTTGAAGTCTAATTTGTTGGATATTAGTATAGGTACTCCTGCTCTTTTCTGATTGTTGTTTGCATGAAATGTCTTTTCCCAATTTTTCACTTTCAACCTGTGTTTATCCTTGGGTCTAAGATGCATCTCCTGTAGACAGCATCTAGATGGGTCCTGTTTTTGAATCCATTCTGCCAGTCTATATCTTTTGATTGGGGAGTTTAATCCATTAACATTTAGTGTTATTACTATAAGGGCAGTACTTCCTTCTGTCATTTTACCTTTTGGGTTTTACATATCATATCTAATTTTTCTTCTTTTTACCTTTACTGAGTCTTCATTTCTACACTCATCTCCACACCTCTCTCTCTCTCCTGCCTTTTCTTATCTGTATCTAGTACTTCCTTTAGTATTTCTTGCAGAGCCAATCTCTTGGTCACAAATTCTCTCAGTGATTTTTTTTTTTTTTGTCTGAAACTGTCTTAATTTCTCCCTTATTTTTGAAGAACAATTTTGCTGGATATAGAATTCTTGGTTGGCATTTTTTCTCCTTCAGTATCTTAAATATATCATCCCACTGTCTTCTCACCTCCATGGTTTCTGCTGAGAAATCTATGCATAGTCTTATTGGGCTTCCCTTCTATGTGATGGATTGTTTTTCTCTTGCTGCTTTCAAGATTCTTTCTCTTTGACATCTGACATTCTGATTAGTAAGTGTCTTGGAGTATGTCTATTTGGATGTATTCTGTTTGGGGTATGCTGCACTTCTGATCTGTAATTTTACATCTTACATAATAGTTGGGAAATTTTCAGTGATAATTTCCTCCATTAGTTTTTCTCCTCCTTTTCCCTTCTCTTCTCCTTTTCAGACACACACGATATGTATGTTCATGTGCTTCACGTTGTCATTCATTTCCCTGAGTCCCTGCTCATATTTTTGCATTCTTTTCCCCATATTTTCTTTTGCTTGTCGGTTTTCAGATGTCCCATCCTCCAGTTCACTACTCCTATCTTCTGCTTCTTGAAATCTAACATTGTAGGCTTCCTTTGTTTTTTTCATCTCTTCTACAATGCCTTTCATTCCCATAAGTTCCGTGATTTGCTTTTTCAGACTTTCAATTTCTTCTTTTTATTCTTTCCTTGCCTTCTTTATATCCTCCTTCAATTCATTGATTTGATTTTTGATAAGGTTTTCCATGCCTTCTGGAACATTCTGAATTAATTGTTTCAACTCCTGTATCTCATTTGAATGGTTGGTTTGTTCCTTTCACTGGGCCATATCTTCAATTTTCCTAGTATGATTTGTTATTTTTTGCTGGCATCTAGGCATTTAATTTCCTTGATTAGTATATTCTGGAGATTGTTTTCACTTCTTTTATCTAGGATTTTCTTGCTGGGTGACTTTGTTGTCTATCTGTTCTTCCACATTCAGTTCAGCTTACTCTAGACCTCTAGCTTAGGTTTTGTTTAACAGATCAGAATTTTTCAGTTCTTGTTTTCTTATTTCTTGCCCTGCCTGTATGGTGCCTTTCCCACCCACCCCCCCTTAGTATGGTCTACTTAGATATTATAGACCCCCTGTCAGATTTTCCCAGACTAAAGTGGTCTCCTCTCAGGAGGAAAGAGTCACCTGCATCAATTTTCCCTGAGACTGAGACCCAGCATGTTGAAAGACATTCCTATGAAGCCTCTAAACTCGGTGTTTTTCCTATCCTGCCTGGTATGTGGCACTTGTCTGCCTGTGGGTCCCACCAGCATAAGGTAATGTGGTACCTTTCACTTCAGCAGAGTCTCCCTCCTTGGGGCATGGTTGAGAAAGAGGAGAGGTTGTAGACTGGCTTTAATTGCTTCAATTTTCCAGACTCTGAGGTCTGAATTCCTTGAGGGAGGGAATCCACCTGAGCTAGGCCCTACCCCTCTCCTGGGGAAGGCACAGCCTTGAGATAAACTCTGAAGCAAGCTTAATTCTGTCTATGCCTGGGACAGTTGAAACCTAAAAGCCCTGCAGCTATATCCAAACAGCAGTCACATTGTAAAAACACAGCCACAAAAAAGAAAAGAAAAAAAATACTTTCCAGAGCAGGACCCCTGTTCCTCAGGTTTGCCAATCAAGAGCTTAAGTTGGTACGTTGCTTTGTGTATCTCCAGAGCCTATGTGCCCCCTCCTTTCCTTCAGGGTTCAGACCCTTTCAAGCATTTTGTGCTGTCCAATCAAAAAAACCTGTGTGTGTGTGTGTGTGTGTGTGTGTGTGTGTGTTTTCCATCACAGGCTGCTAGTCTTTAACCTAAATGTAGGCTCTTAGTTTTCAAGACTCCCATAGAGCTGGAAAGTGGGGTATGGGACTAGGGCAAGTTAGAAAAGTCACAAAGCTCACTGTTTCTTACTGAGATTCAGCTCTTTTCCTGAATAAATGCTCCCCGTAGTCTCGCAAGCCTTCAGGTAATTTCTAGAGCTCTGAAAAAGTTGATTCTAACAGTTTTTGCCAGTTTTCTCAATTGCTTTTATGGAGAAGAGAACTTGGATAGGGAGTTTGAATAGGCACATTTATGGGCATCTAGAAACCTAAGGCCCAAATAGCATGGTATTCTTTTAAAAATAGGTTTATGATATCTAAGAAGAAGAATATAACCCATTTTAAAGTTAAACTCTTGTGGAAAATAAACATTTTCCCACCATTTCCTTCTCGTTCCTAAACTCACTTTAGCTATAGAGACTATAAAAGTGAGTGAACAAATGAATAAGTAAAATTTTCACCTCATCAAAGGGTCCACTATAGAGGTATGAACACAATAGGTACTCAAGGAACAATGCTGAATAAAAATAGATTGACTGAAAAGAGACAAAAATGGACCTGTTACTCTATTACATCTTATCCGATCCATAAAATTAAATCTTTAGTTTATGTTTACCAGATATAAAATTATATAATCTTTTATATTGAAGATTTCTCACTTCCTTTAATTTTTATGTGATATATCTATAGTTGGGAGGGAAATGAGTCCTATAATACAGTTTTAACAGTAAATGTTTTCCATAAAAGAAAAGAAGAAAGGAGAAAGGTGGTATGGAAGAAAGGAGGAAAGGGTGTTGTTAAAGTGATGGTCATTGACAAATTGTGAAAACATTTTGATAATACCTATCAGGAATATAATTATTTTCCATCAGAAACTCATATCTAGCTCAGTTGAAGCATATTAGTTAAAGAAGTCGGTTTGAAAGTAATCTGAAAAGATTCCTGTGCCTCTTAATTCATTACAATGAATGAGCCATAATCGTTGTATGATTACAATGAGAGTCTCATGTGCTCATGAGAGTCTACATTTAAAGGACTTAACAAGCTTTAGTACCAACATAATATAATACAATTATAATATAATATGATCCTATAGTATGAATCTTTCCCTAGCATATTACACGAAAATTAAGGAGCTTTTTACCCTGTTTCATTCTTTGTCAAAGAAGTTGGGAGTGTAAGCAGAATCTGACTATATATATATATATATATATATATATATATATATATATGCATATGTGTGCATATATATACAAACACATGATAATCTTGAGTTTAATTCAGTTTTATTAATGTCATAAAGTTGGTGAAATAAATTATTATATTTCTTTACTTTTCTATGATTCTGTTTAATTAATAATGATTATAAAAGCAGGCCTGCAATTAATGCTATAGGAAAGTTAGTCCAATCTTTTGAAATTGTTTCTCTGTATTAAAATCTTGAAATAATTGAAGAAAGAGCAAATGGTGCTTGCCTCAGTTCTTGTGACATCAAGTCTTGTGGCATGCAGATTTGAAAAGTACTCTGAAAAACAGAAGGACTTTTCAAGATGTCAGACCCAGTCTTTGTCTTGGAAAAACAGAATGGAGGAGTTTGTTCTGGATTAAAATGGACAAGACACAAAAATCAAATGTAATATGTGAACTTTGACTACATACTGCTTTTAAAAAAACCAGTAAAAGTTATTTTGAGGACAACAGGGTGAATTTGAACGTAGATTGGATATGTATCTAGTGGCTCAAAAACAAATGAAAGAAGAGGATTTTGTTTTATCATGTATACAGATGAAGAGCCAGTAAAGAATTATTAGAAAGCAGATATTATCAAATTGATTCTGGGAAGTGTGAAATCAAAGTAGCACAACCCAAAGAGGTATATAGGCAGCAAAGGCAACAACAGAACAGAGGAAGCGGAGCTGCAGCTACTGGTCGAGGTGGTACTAGGGTTCGTGGATGAAGTTAGGGCCAAAACCGGAACCAAGGATTTAATAACTATTATGACCAAGGATATGGCAATTACAAGAGTGCTTATTGTGGTGATCAGAACTATAGTGGCTATGGCGGATATGATGATACTGGGTATAACTATGGGACTATGGATATGCACAGGGATATGCAGACCACAGTGGCCAACAGAGCACAGATGGCAGGGCATCGCGAGGGGGTGGCAATCACCAACCAATTACCAGCCATACTGAAGGAGGACCTTGGAGAAAATAGTAGGAAATGCTAAAGCATCCCATCTTGCAGGACATGTTGAAGATTGGCCTTCTGTTGCTCTAAGATGATTATTTTGTGGAAGACTTTCTAGTGTCTGAGACACAACTGTCCAACTGTATAAAGCTGCCATTTAGCGTTCTTTGGTTTTACTTTGTCCTTTGCTATCTGTGTTGTGCCTTGGTGTGGATTTGTTTATACAAATTTTCTTTGTATGAGCTCATATTAAACCTCAAATAAATGCTTCCTTATGTGATTATTTTTCCTAAACAATTTCCTAGATGTTTAATAGTTCTGTGGAAATATAATTTTAAATAAGCAATAATGAAGGCATAGTTTAGTTTGTAGGGAGTTTTGGTCCATAGGGAGGAACAGTGGTCCTTTATGAATAGCTAGTCAGTTTCATCCTGTTCCCCATTTTTGTAGACATATTCTATGTCCTAGGCTTCCTCTCTCTGTTATCCTAGGCTTCCACCACTCTGTTGAGTAATGTCCTTTTTCCTCTATCTGGAGACAATGTCATGGTACTGTGATTGCATTTTCTAAAAAAAAAATAGCTTTTTAATGAGAATACATTAGTAGCCCCCTTTACGAGTAGAAAGGATTTGTATTGTTCCTATTTGGAAAGCCATTTGTTATGATTTACTAGTTCTTTGACTCAGTCAGTGATCCAGAAAAAAATTTTAGCTAATGACAATACTATGTAAAAACCTCCAGATACATACACAGGGAAAGAGCACTTTAAAACTGTGGTAGGAGCTACACCTAACTGAATTTAAGAATGTCAAAAGTAGTTAGCAAGCTTTGGGTGGATCACGGTGGCTCAGCAGGCAGCGTTTTCATCTGCCATGCTGGAAACCCAGGTTCGATTACCAGAGCCTGCCCATAAAAAAAAAATGTAGTTAGCAAGCTTAAAGATTTTGGCAGACCAGTATAAATTTACCCATTAAAATTGAATCAAAGGTTGCTTACTCTATAAGATACTTGACGTAGTGGCAAAGTAAAATTGTTTTATGTTGGTATTATACTAGAGCCACCACTGAACTGAACAAAGTGTTTTCTGTTTGGGCATTCTTAGGGAGCTGTAATGGAGTTAACTCCTCCTGTGGTGTGAATCAGAAAAAGTCATGGTAGTAAATCCCAGCATTTTAATGCAGTTGCATGAGCCTGAATAGTTAAGCATTTCCATATTCAGACATAGGAAGGAGTACTGGAAAAGAAATACCATAAATTTTTGTATATTAGTGCAAATCTTAGTGTGACAGCTTATATCATTACAGCAGATCTCTTGTCTTGGAGAACTTTTGGGTGCCAAACTTGGAATTTTGTGTTCAAAATTTTGTGTTCAAAACTATTAACCAATAGTTAATTGGTTTAGGGAAAAGTTTGTTTCCATGTTTGCACATTAGCTTGCTGGGATCATTATGAAAAATATTTAGTGTACTCAGATGCACACATGCAAACTAGTTGGTTTCACAAACAAGTATACATTTTTTTGGTTGATGAACCTGCTGTTATAAAATTTGGGTGCCTGCAACATTTCTTTTTTTCCAGTGATGTTTGTATTTGCTGGGCTATTAAGTTACTCTTAGCCTTGTTCGTTCCTTTGTTGTTTTTGACCTTACACGTAACCCAAGTACCAATGCTGGCTCTCACAAGGGATTCTCTGTTCTTTAAACATGGCAACCTTAAGGAACTGAAGGGTGTTTGTTTAATTTCAAGTTGTATTGTCAAAGTCAGTAGGTGCAGTGTCTTTAGGGTAGTTGTTAATCCTGTAAATTCAAATTTATGACTAGGTGATAAGCTGACATTGACATTGTCCTTTCTCCCATCAAAAATGAATAAAGGTTTTTTTTTTTTTAACGTATATGAAATTTCTTTCTGGTCCCCTCAACTTGCAAAACCTAAATTTACCTGGGATAATTATGGAACTGAACTATCAGGAAAGAGGAAACTACTCAATTGGGGAACGAAGGGCTAAATGTTGTAGTGGGAAAGCAGGAAAGGGCTTTAGGAGAGAGAATTCTGATACCACCACAAATTTGGTATTATCAAGACAAATTCTTTCTTTAGAGTTCCCAGACTCTTTGTGCTTTATCCTTATCTGTTCTCTTTGAAGGTTGGGTGTTAGAAGCCAGGTCATTTACATAACTACTGAATTAATTGAGACCAATAAGCAAGATTAATAAAATTGCTCTTCATAGCCAAAGCATTAACACAGTATTCAAATATGTGTGGTTTTCTTTTTATCTCCTTTTTTTTTGGCAAAAGAAGGAAGGAGCCAAGCCAATATTTCGCCATCCCCAAACTTCAAAATAATTGGTAAAATTTGGTGTTTTGCCTGATCAGCACTGCTGTTTGAGGACACAAAAATGTCTTCCTCCGCCTGGGGAGATACTATCTGCCTCACAAAGCAGTAAGAAAAGAAGTCACAGCAGTCCTCAAAGAAATCACAGCTATATTTTGTCTGTAACTGCCCTCGCCCCAACTTTCCCTTGGGATACTAAAATATTTAAAGTTTTTACATAGAGTTTAATTTGATTTCTTCATTCCCTTCTCAAAAACATGCCTTTCTTCTTTCACTTTTAGTGTTTCAGGTGTTAAACTCCCCTCTTTCCCACTGCTCCATCTTCCACAAGTACTTTGATGTAATCATGTAAAAAATCATTTAAAAAAAATACTGCATTTCTGGGCAGTGTTTTATGGTGGTTAAACAGGGCCCTGGAATTAGACAGACCCTGTTTTATAATTGCAGTGTCACTAATCACCTATCTGTGTGGCCTTGGAAAGTTTACCAAAGCTCTGTGCCTCAGTCTCTATTTTTTTTTCCCCATTCTTCATTTACTATAGGGTAAATATGTACTCTGTGTAAAATTAAAGGTGTTATGTGCTTGAAACTTTGCTGGGATGAGAGATGCCTGTTATAAAAAACGGCCACAGGCTGAAGTTGCTACTGGCTCTTCTCTTCCTACTCTACCAAGCAGGTACTTCCCCTTTCCCCTCTCTCCGTCCCCTGTTAACTTCTAATCTACTTTCTGTCCCCGAGAACATGCTATTTCTAGATGTTTCTTATGAGTGATATCACGTAATATTTGTACCTGTATGTACTCAGGATCTTCATCTGTAAAATAGGGATAATAATAACGTCTACTTAACTGGGCAGTACAAGGATGAAATGAAGCAATTGAGTGAAGCATGCAGTACAGCATGACACACAACATTCTATGCTAATTTTATTCTCCCTCTATCCTGAATCTCCTTCTATTTCCCCCTCTATTTGTAGTTTCTTTCTATTTCCTTATCTGTAGGTACTACCTCACACTTTTTTCTCAACCCAACACAGATACCAAACTAAAAGCAGTGATCACATGTATCATATATCTTTTGTTATTACAATCTACTCCAGTTTCTTCATCTATGATCTAGGGAGAAAAATTCGTTGGTAAACCGATTTAGAGTTGCTGCAAGAATTATACAAGTATACCTAAGTGCCTAGCAGAATGCCTGGCCCATAGTAAGAGCTCACAAAAATGTAAGATATCATTGTTAGTATCTTACTTTGTTACTTCTTTTATTAGGATGCATTTTGAAACAATACACATAAAAACACATATTGACATGACTTTGTTGAAAGCAAATTCTTGGACTGCCAGCAAATTTAACGATCAATGGCTCTAAACAGAAAGCTCCTTTGATGATATTGTGCTTACTTTAGATAACCTTAAATTCCAAGAGGAAACATCTGAGAGTATCCGTGACCAAGAAAATAATAGTTTCCTGCTGTTACAGTAAAGCTACATTGTACTCATTCCTTCCTTTCCAATAGGACATTCTGATCCTGTGATAATGTTCTACTTAAGGAGTTTATTTTGCACCAAATAATTAGTGTAGATGAATTGATTTCTTGTGATAAATGTTGGTGCAACATAGCTGGGTTTCTTGCTGTCATTTCACTGACCTCCTTTGTATTCCAGCTGACTGGAGAACAACTCAACTGTCTGCTTCAGCGAGGGGGATACAAAACAGCTCTTTCAGGCAAATCCCATTGGGGCATTTTCTTGTTTGATGATTATTTTATTGACTGCTTAAGAAAGATGCAAAAAGAAGAAATGGTCACTTTTTAAGGAATTACTGAAGATCAACCAATGGATTTGAGCAGATTCTATCTGCCAGAGCAAGAAATTAAGTCTGTATTTTAAAAAATCAAGTTTCTTTTTTCACTTAAAGCTGAAATAAATATGTATATGTTTGTAAATATCTCAATAAAAAGTTAAAATGGCTAATATCTCTAGGTGCTATTAGCCATTGTTTGCCCAAATTTGAGTCACATATGAAATATAAAGGCTAGACAGAGATTCAAGCAAAAGAGAGAGCCCTGGGACATTCCCTACAGTCATTTTTTTTTTAATTCTCTGTGATTTGAGAGATGTAACAGATTTTTGAGGAGATCTGAAAAAATATTCTTTTATATAGTGTTTTGTGTATTATAATCCCTCCAACAAGACAAACAGTTTAAAGAGTTTGGAGTTTCAGCAAACCCTTTCCCTTTCAACCTCTCACAGAAGAAATGGCTAACTATGGAGAAACATCACATATATACATAAAATGCCTTTCTAGAGCAAGGTGTCCTTCACAGACACAGTACAAAGAACTTACCCTGGGGTGATGTGACTGTCTTTTAAAACTTTTCCCAATTTTTTGAGTAGTGCATGTAACGAACTGTAATTAATGATATATTTTGTACGTGTGTGTTTCTTTGTTAATAATGATAAAATCATTCCTGTGATGAATGGCTTTATTTTGAATAATTAGTGAAATAAAATCCTTATGAAGCCAAATGACAATCAAACAGAAAGTTCATGTCTTATGCTATCAATATGAATGGGGAATAGTATAAATAATTTATATCATTCAGCATTTTCCATAAGGTAACCAAACAATTGATTTGATTAAACTTTTATTTCCTGAACTTGCTGGTGGTGTGGGGATGAATTAGAAAATCACCAGCTCTTCTGAAGGGTAAATTCTATTTTTAGATGTTACGTCTCTCAATTAACTCTTCCCTGACCAATGCCTACCTCCTGATGCCCCCCAGTTTAAATCACTCTCATACTTTTCCTTCACTTAGAGCAATTTTTAGTTACATATTTGAATCCTTTTTGATGAATGTCTGCCTCCCTCACCAGACTGCAGTTTTGCTTACCTTTTACCCTAGAGCCTAGCTAGGCAAATAGTAAGGTTCAATAAATATTTATCAACTGACTGAAAGTATGCAGTAAATCCAGGGGATTACTCAGTGGGTTTTGACAAAACCATGTGCATTTCTACAACAGCTGTTTATTTTTGTCTGAGAAGGCGACGGTGAATTTGAGAAGGGAATTCAAGTTCTTAACTATCATCAACTCCATTAGTTCCTATTTTTCATTCCTCTTTCTTATTAAAAGTGTTAAAAGAATTTTGAGTAGCTAGGAAAGCTAGCCTCACTCCTGAGAAATGTGTTAAATCTGTCCAGGCCCTTAATTAGATAGGGCTTTTAATTGACAATGGGTCCCATTTCCAGGGAAAGATAATGAGATTTTTCTCCAAACTATTATCAAAATCAAACAAGTCCACTATAAACCATTATGATGGTCCAATCACTTATTGTTTACTATTAAAAACAGTTGGCTACATTCAAAAGGTAACAAATACCAACTGCACCTAATTACAGAAATAGCACTTAACACATTATGGTATTACCTAACATTTCCTGAGTATTTATTGAGTTAACACTACAGTGCTAAGCAGTTTTTCATGCATTTTCACATATAATTCTCATAGCACTGCTGGGAGGTACTATTATAATTTCCATGAGGCTAAAAGAGGTTGGGCTGTTAGCAGAAGAGGGTCTGTCTGACTTCAGAGCCTTTCTTAACCCCCGTTATACACTATATACATTGGCCTTTCTGTAGTATTACCTGCTAGTGTGTTTATCTCCCTCACTAAACTCTGAAACCTCAAGGGCAAGGACTGTTTTAGTCAACCTTGTATCTCAAGCACAGAACAGAGTGTTGGAGACATAAAAGTTGCTTAATAAATGTTTTGTAAATGAAGAAGGAAATGTTTTCTTAGTCAAAACTATTATCTTGTTTGTAAGGATAGATAATGCATTTTAAAGTATGGAAAGATCTACAACAGGGGTTGGTATTCCTTTTTATTTTATTTATAAATAAAGTGTTATTGAAACCCACACAGAAAATAACCATATTATGTTTAGAATTGTTTTAATGTTAAACATAATTAACCAAATAATATGTATAAATAAAACACACAAGACAAATATTTATACAATAAAATGAATACATACTTATATATAAATATAGCCTACTATTTTTTATCAAGTTAGTGACCCAAGTTTTTACATGGAAGCATAAGAAATTGTCATTTTTGTGGGTCAAAAATGGTCAAACAGCACTTGTATATGGTACATCCTAATTAAAACAAACAAACCTATGCCAACTCTTAGTCGTACTGGATTCAGCAGAATGCTCCATTACCAGATTTTTTTACTCAAATAGAGGTTTATCTTAATAAACTGCTAAAGAGAACGTTTTATGAAAAATAAGCATGTCTATATATATGAACTTTCTTCTAGTTTCAATAACCTGATTTTATACACAAATTATTTTTTAGGCCATTAAGGACAATGTGATCCTATGAAAATTCAACCTGGCACATATTTATTAGACTTGGCTTTGATTCTATCTTTCTTTGCTGCCAAGTTGCATGCCTCTCAAAGTACTTCTCCATGAAGTCCCTTTTTAATACAATCTCTGACTTTATCCCACGCCCTCACTCCCCCCCTAGCGTTCCTAACGCATTTTTGCAGTGGTTCTATTACCCGTGTTTATAAGGACCACTTTTGTTGAATATTGTATTCATTAGGTAAGGCGCTTGAAATGGAGGGATTATACCCAACTGACGCAGTTATTGTTCCTGGTTGATCATTGACAGTCCTTCTATACTTTTTTGTTGTTGCTGTTTGTTTGTTTTCATTAAAAGAAATTCAAAATTGAAATTCAGAGAATAACACTGGAGGTGATTTTAAGCACGTGGATGATCTGATCTGTTTCTGCATGCATCCTGGAATATTATAACCTCTCCCTGTTGAACAGTGTGTGCTAAACTCTATGAAAGGGATTACTTTCTTGGTTTCATCTGTCTGTTACTTGGAACTCTGTTATCCCTTCTTGCAAGTGATACTAGCAAGGCCTCCTGCTTTTGATGTTCCAAGAATGTCTGCCTAACCCACTGGTGGGCCTGATTCCTTTTCCTACCCTACTACAGTATTATTTTAAAATCGCCACTCTAAGCAAAGTCCGTTTGGAAATTTCCTGGTTCTAGTTGAGTTAACCTTTCTTTGACTGACTCTTGTATTACCTGGCTTGTTTAGATTCTGAAATACTGTATGTAGATCAGCAACACTTATACTACAGATTTTGAGGGCTTAAGAACCTTCCCCACACAGGTGAGTCTGCTAGAGCATGGTAATCAGCAGTGCTGTCAGGAACAGCACAATGAAAACTGTGAAGTGCTATCTATGTTTTTAATGTAAACTGAAAATATTCCCAGGTTATAGTGAACACAAATGGGGTTGTATTTGGAGTTTGAACTCAGGATTCGTTGGGGGTGTCCTGTTGTCTGATGTACTACTCACTGCTTGCCCAATAAATACATACACCTGAGAAGAGTTCTCTAAACGAGGATTTCTGGGGTCTCCAGGAAGAGAATGACATGGGTTTGTATACAAGTCTGCTCCTCCTAGATGCCAAAGTCTCACTGGCAGACTACAAGGGTACTTTCCTTGGCAGAGCTGGCTGACCTTTGGACTGGAAAATTCTCTTCCTTTATGATAGTTTTTGTTAGAAGACACCTCAAATAGGACTGCTTGTGCCCTAATGTTTTAGTGGAAACAAATCTTTCTTGTTTACAAGCTGCTCTTGCATGCCCTCTCATTCCAGAGGTCACAGGCTCTTTGGGCTTCTCCCTTCCCAGTAATTTGTTCCAAGAGGCTCCTTAGACTGTGCAGGATTCCGGTGTTCTGCCCATCAGTTTGTCAGTCAAGTTCAGATCTTTTCATTTTACTTAGACTCATGATGGGACATCTCTCTCACTGCCTCATTTCCTCCATAAGCTGTTAAACCCACATAATTCAGTCCACATCCATCCCTCTCTTTACTGAACTGCAAAATTTGTAGCTACTACACAATTCATAAAATTTTTAGTTTAATACTTTAATCCTTTCTCCCAGGCAGCACAGCTCTAAGCTCACAGAGGGCAAGAAACTTCCATTAAAATCCTTGTATCTTACATTTAGTCCAAAGCTGTAAATGTTATTCCTAGATTTTGAGATGCTGTGCTACAAATGTATAAGCTGGTATCTCCCTGGAATTTTGGCTACCTGTCTGACAACTAAGACTCAGAGATGGAGTTCTACAGCTCTGAAAGTCAGCATTGCTACCTATAACAACTGTTAAAGAAACCAAAAGAGATCAGACTTCGATTAGAGATAAGAACAAAGACAATCTGGTCAGGGCTAAAGTAAATCAGAATATAGAGTTAAGTTAGACACTGTATTTTAGAACTTCACCTACTCTATGAGATCAAAGGAAGAGAGGTTTATTTTGTCCAAAACCCAAATTTTCTGCAGCACATAATCTAACTCAATCTGTCTGAACAGCTCATTTAAACAACTTCAACACATGGAGCACAGAATGGGAATGAGGACTTGTAATGTCATACCCAGACACATCCTAGAGTATGTTGGGCAGATAATTAAAAAGTATTGGCAAAGTCACTTGAGGGACTGGAGAAAAAAATATGGAACTATTAAATTTTACCACCAGGGAAACCCCTGCTACTGTTTCAAACATTAGGGACTCCCAAGTCAATAGGTCCAAGCCCTTGATTTTTTTTTTTTTTTTTGATTTTCATTGAGATATCTTCACACACCACACAGTCCATCCAAAGTATACTATCAATGGCTCACCAAATCATCACATATTTGTGTATTCATTATCATGATCATTTTTAGAATATTAGCATCATTCTAGAAAAAGAAATGAAAAGACAAAAGAAAAAAAAACCATAAATACCATACCCTTACCCCTCTCAAATTGACCGCTACTACTGCAATTAACCCAACTGTTTTTACCCCTTATCCCCCACCCCCATTTTTTACTCATCTGTCTATACCCTGGATAAAGGGAGAATCAGACACAAGGTTTTTACAATCACATGGTCACACTGTGTGATATACAATCATCTTCAAGAATCAAAAGCCCTTGATCTTCAGGCTTGTTCTTATGAAGCTTAATCTGTAGTGGAGAAGCTAAGCCTACCTATAACCATGCCTAGGAGTTACTTCCAGAAAACCTCTTTTGTTGCTCAGATGTAATCTCTCGCTAAGCCCAATTCTGCTGGGAAAATCACTACTTCCCCTCCCTGCCCCTACAACACGGGTCATGATATCCAGGGGTGAAAATCTCCTTGGAAATGTGGGACATGACTCCCATGGATCAGCCTGGCCCTGGCACCGTGGAATCAACAATGCTTTCTGACCAAAGAAATATAACAAAATAAGGTATCAGTGGCTAAGAGAGTTCACATAGAGTTGAGAGGCTGTTCTGGAGGCTACCCGTATGTGAACTTCAGCTAGATATTGTTAATTACCACAGTTTGCTGAAACCTAACCAGAACCATTCCTGTTAACCCTATAGAACACCTAGAGCTCTATCTGAGATTCTACAAAAGTCTCATACACTAAGATTACTTTCCAGAAATTTACAACCTCTAGATGTTGCCTAGGCCAGATAAGTCTTGAAACCCAGAAGGGCCAGCCTCTCCAAGAACATCTACTAGTTCCATCCCCCTAATTCATATTATTGACACCCCTTTCCAACATGAAAAAGTTAGAATGGACATAGCCTAAATATCTCTAAAGATGGGGAGAAGGATCGAAGGAGCAGGAGGAATTATAACAGAGAAGACAGGATTTAAGAAATGAGTATTACTGCTGAATCCTTATATTGATATTTCTTTTAGTCTTCAGTGCCTTGGAGCAGCTAGAAGGAAAAACCTGAAATTGTGAAACTGCCACCAAACTCTGAAATCTGTTGTATAACTACTTGTTATAATGTACTTTGAAATTTGTTTTTTTTTTGTATATATGTTATATTTCACAATAAAAAAATGTTGTGTGTTTTGTTTTTAATCCTTGCATTTCCTCCCATCACACTAGTTGAGGTTTCAGTCAATATTTGCTTGGCTCAAAGTGACACACAAAGGTGGCTTGTATTAGTTAATGAGAAGCAAACACAAAAAGGGAAAACAGAATAAAAGGGAAAATAGCAGACTTCTAAATAAGTTATCAAAATTTCCAACTTCCATTTTCCTTTGCTTGACATGGAGGTGAAAATTAAGAATAAAAAAAATTAAACCATTCAAAAAGCCCCAACATTCCTTTTTTCATTTTTTATGAATTCCTTTATCACAAACTAGTCTTTATTTACACTTGTGCCCTTTATTTCACAAGGTCGGAGGTTGGCTGTCCTGCTTCACCCAGAGAGAACCAAAGCCAGGCCCCAGACCTAACACCTTCCTTTCTATCCTCTTATCAGTCATCTGGCCAATATATGTGTTTGGCTGAAAGTAAAACTGGATAATTTCTAGCAGAGAGTTTGTGCCTGAGTCATGTATACTTTGTTTCTGCTGCTACCATTGTCTTTAACAATGATGGGCATTTTCACCTTGTTTGATTATCAGTGGAATAATCAGACCATGATAAGATATTAAAGAATACCCCCCAAAACCTGCATGTAAGATTTTTTCTCCAAACATTTATTACTATGACCCCTGTATATGTAGGAACCTGTTACTGAACAGAGACCAAAAAACAGAACAAAAAAATAATTGACGATCCCAGGGGGAGCTTCACCCTCAAATTCATTTCAGAGGAAAGAAAACTGAGGTCCAGTGAGTTTGCTATGCTGAGGCCACTCAGTAAGTTAGAGGCTGAGCTAGAGTCAGAACTCTGGGGTGACTTGGGCAAAATCCAAACAGCTAGTGAAAAAGATATTATGATTTGAGGTATATGTGGAAAGTGTCCAGTTTTAAGAGAGTGCTATTTAGTAATTTTCATTTAATTAGATATATTTGACTTTTTCCTTTTCCAACTATCAGATTTTATTATGGTCTTGGCTTTTATTACTTTCATTAAAAGTGTTATGAGGCAGAAATATTTTCTAAAGTTAGTGTCACCCACATAAATTGTGAATAATTTAGCTCCACCAGATTTAAGGGTTTAAGTTTTGGAGGTTTGTATGAAAACTGAGACCAGAAGGAAACAATAGTTAGGAGTTTTCACTGTCATACAGTTTTTAAATTGTAAAAGTAATGTGCTAGTAGAGAAAGTTTGTGCGGAAAAAAGAGAAATAGTGCCCTAAACTCACCAGTAGCTTAACACAATTATTTTCAATTTTGCATATGTTTTCCCATTTTTTTCAACTTCATTTACTTTTTACAGAACTGTAATCTCGGTTAACATTACAACATAAGCACCCATCCATGATGGTACATAAACTTTAAACTATAATTTTCTAATGATTGTGAAACAGCCATCAAGATATGTTAGCTCTTTATTCCCTTACTGTAGGCTAATTAGATGGCTTCTGAATTTTTGCAATTATAAATAATTCAGAAAAAGCATCTTTGATCATAAAGCCTCCCCCTGTAAGATTATGTTTGTAGGATGCTGAGACAAAGAGATTTAAAATATTACCAAATGCACATACACATTTCTGCATTGCTTGCCAAAATTATTGCTTTAAGTAACGTGATATTTGAAAAAGAGAATATAGTGTTAAGTATCCATTTTAAGGAAATGAAAATTAATGGGAATGCTACATAGAAAAAGTACAACGTTCTTTCATAAACAGACTTAAATTAAGATAAAAATCAGAAGTATAAACCATGAAAGAGCTTAAAAATCATATAGTGTCTAAAAGATGTGCAAACATGTTGAGAATTATTCTGCAAGAGGAATTACTTGTACAAGGTAATTTGAGACACAGAGAAAGGTCCCTTGGCCTCCTTTACAAAACATACATAAAAAAAATACTAGAGGATTAAATTCGTCAAAGATTTGTGGATTTGAGTCTTAAGTGAAAAAGGCCAATTTAAGAGAGTTATTGCAGGTGAAAATTCTGTTATGAACCTGTACTTGGTTTGCATTTGCTTTCATTTGGATGAAAGGGTAAACTTTCAGACAAAAGGCAATTGGTTCTCCCAATGATCTGACTACAAAAGGAATAATGGCAGAGCTGCACCCTTCTCTACCTGTAGTTAGTCACATGCTCCTAATTGGGAGAGACCAGGTGCCAATTATTTTAACAGGCAATTGATTATCAGACTTCAAAAATGCAACCACCACAAAGAAATGGGAAAGCACTTCCAAACAAACAACAGGCTGAGAAAAACCCACACATTACAACTCAGTTTAGAACTTTTTACTACCTTGTAATACAAGGAGGGCAATATCAATTTTCATCACAGAGTACCATTTCCTCCTACTAGATTCTCCACCGTGGGCTTTCCGCTAATGCTATTTGACTACTTCTGGTTACAACTACTTAAAATCCAAATGTATGAGCTGCAATTAAGTAGGTAAAAACTAAAAAATTACTGCAAGTTCTTCTTTGTCTCCTCCCAACCCCCCCCCCTACGTCCTCATTTTCTCTTTCAGCATTTTAGAGTTAATCTGCAGCTGTAACAAACCTTGTCTGTTCCCTAAACACTTTTGATAGGTCCAAAAATATGAATCTGCAGATAGAGCTTTTTGCAAACTGTCAGGAGTCCTTTCTCTTTTCTTGCCAGCTGGTACTTAGTCAAAATGCTGTTTTGTAAATAAATCATCTGCAAGAATCCTGGTTAGGTCAGCTGCAAATGTGTTGGTTTGAGAAAAACAAACTGGAAAGCACTTACCAGTTAATTTTCTGCGAGGAGAGAAGCTATTGTGATGCCTGGGTGTAACCTCCGGGCTCCAGAATGAAATGGAGGGTGGTTTTTGAACAAGTGTGTTGTCCACTCCTTTCCCAGCCTCCTCATGTGGCATTTATCTGGCTTTTGAAATGACACTGAACAGGAGAACGATGTTGGGTTTTGAATGCAGTTCTGCCCTTCCTCCACCGCCCTCCATAAAAATTCATCATGTATTCCAGGAGAAAAAGAAGCAATGAACATACTGTAGAAATGAATTCTTTTGCTCAGTGTGTGTCACTCAGGTTTGCTTTTTTAAATGGAAATCATTGCTATCAGCTGCCTGCTGCAGGCTGAAAAGTAGTGGTGGAGGGGACACAGCTTCCTCCTTTGAGTGGGTTTTCACTTATGAAAAGTAAAGTTAAATTAACAGTGATAGAATGAAATGTGCTGCCTTAGCATGTCAAAGAAAAGCTCTCCGAACACACAGGAAACTAAAGGGCACATTAGGAGACGGATTGAATTCACTGTTCCTGATTTTCTTGGATTTATTTCAAAACCAAGCAAGCATATGTTTCAATCCTGTTGTTTCAGCTGGTGGCTAAAGCATGAAACTAAAAATGCATACTGTTTCAAGCCATATCCTGGGTTTCAGTGTGTTCTGATGGTGAAGAAATGGAATCACCCGTCGACTTAGTATTTCTTTTAGTTCTTTACCCAAGTAGATTGAGAGGGAGCTTTCCCGGCTATGAGGAAACTACATAAAATCCAAAATCCAAATTTCTGAGCTGTAATTAAGTAGGTAAAAACTGAGAAAATGAAGTGCTTTCCCATTTCTTTGTTGTTGCATTTTTGAAAACTCATCATCAATCTCTTATTAGAATAACTGGTACCTGGTCGCTCCCAGATGGGAACAAGTGACCACCTCTAGGTAGAGATCTTTCTCCCTCACTATTTAGTGGCCCTGGCAGATGTGGGCACGTGCATACCTGAGGCAGGACTCAGAATTCAGGAACTCAAGGGATGGAAAGTGTGGAGGCTGAAGGTAAGGTAAACAACCCTTGATGTGGTTAGCTTCTCTGTGCAGAACTGTCTTGATTTTTATAAAGTCTCACATCAGCCTGACCGTGTGATATTGGAAAATAAACATCATTAGGTAGTAGAGGATGAGCTTCCAGACATGCACAGTATTTTGTATTTTATTTATTATTGTCTGTTTTGGGCAATTTTAAGTGGGTCATCCCCTCTCTCCATCTCATCTCCACCCCCTGAAGAATTTTGGGCCTCCCATCTTTTGATAGGATTACAATATCATCATTCTTTATCTTATCTGATGTTAAAATATCATATCTGTTCCAAACCCCTAAATACTCTGATGATAGGAATGTCAGAAACAGACATTTGGGAGAATGCAGTCATATTGATCTTTGTTATTGATCATTTTCTAATGTATTTTTCTGTTTGCAAAACAAAGCAAAAAACTTTTCAGGACAAAACAGAACCATCAGACAAGGGATAATATTATAGAAATGGAAAATTTCTTATGAAAGAAACTGATTTATGAAAAACTGAAAGACCTCACTTCTTGTACATTTTTGCCATATAGGGAGATGACTGCCTCATTTGTAACTGCCCTTGTTAGGCCTAATTCTTCAGGATAGGCAGGGTCAGAGATTAGACTCTGGGACCTATATTTAGTTGAACAGTGTGGCTGGAACCTTGCAAAGCTTTTCCCAGGGATTGGCATGGACTCCCGGTCTCAGAACTCCGTGGCTCTAGGGCTCACAACAAGGAATTATGTCAACCCAGCCCTCCAGGGAAGATTTCATAGTGCTTAAGCAAGGGCTTTCTCAAAGGTCGCTTGAGGTTAAAGCCTTTCTCAAATTCTTGCTTATAATTCTATATTGTCCCCACAAGGACAGAGCCTTGAGGAACTCAGTGGGAAGGTCTGTTTGAGGATTTAGCTATCACCTTCTTTTTCACTAAAATACAAAAAAAATCTAATTGCCTATGGAAATGTGGGGAACAGATTTTATTGTTAGCTCTAATTTGTGTCAAATGCCAATAAAAGTGTATCCCGACAGCAGGATTTATAAATTCTCCCATCTCTGAGAACACACATTTTGGCTTTCGTAACTACAGCTTTTGGGGGCAAAGCAAACACTCACCTCTGGTAAGGTGGCCGGACTGAGCAGCTACAGCAAGGAGTGTGGGCAGCCTTCGGGGCTCTGAATTCTGAATCTTCGTGGCTTAGGAACTTCTCTGGGAGAACTGGCTGCAGCTACCCTGAGTTTAGGAAGAAATATTTCCTCTATTTGTTACCAAGGGAGGTAAATAATCTTTTAACTCATTGCCCTGGAAAAGGAAGTGTGCTTTGCCAGTGAATAAATGAAGCTGTTATGTATCATTTAGTCAACAGGCATCTGGGTGACACCATCCTTGGCCCAGATTCAGTGGGAGCTCAGTCCGCTCCCAACCACCTACTCTAATTATACCACTACACTCATTAAACTGCAGATAATTGTGGATATGATGTAAGTGTATCTGGATTTTCCCCCAAAGTGTCGCATTTTAGGACAGGAGAAGAATAGGAGAAATGCAGCACATTTATCTGGACCTCATTAAGCTGTTTAATAGCTACTTTTACATTTTTCATTAGGAAATAGGCAGCCCAAG
The DNA here is from genome assembly GCA_004026745.1 of Myrmecophaga tridactyla. NCBI lineage: Eukaryota > Metazoa > Chordata > Mammalia > Pilosa > Myrmecophagidae > Myrmecophaga > Myrmecophaga tridactyla. Next base: position 12,493 of record PVIY010010053.1, on the reverse strand, counting down.
GGTCTGATACAGCCCGTGAATGTGCTACCAGTTGTGTTTTCTGGAGTTTGAATTAGTTCCTAGCGTTTAGAAATCTGGAGATCTTACATATCCATCAAGATTTTTCACTCCTTATGAAAAAATCAGAAGATCCAGGTAACACTAGGCTCACCTTTCCAAAAGGCCACAGTTGGAGGCGGCTGAGTGTGGCTGTCCCCAGCAGTACCTGCCCACTTTTGATAGGGCATCGCTCTCCGGTTCTACACCTTTCTCCTCTGCCCTCTTCATTCATGGACACCACTCACCTGGGCCCTTTAGTCTCTTTCTAATCCTTTTCTTTGGGTCCTTGAGTTTCTTTTTAATCCTTTTCTTATTGAATTTATTCAATTGAATAGACCCTAATACACAGAAAGGTAAGTCATTGGATGATCATCTTTATTACATAAGGAATTTTTCATTTGTTCATTGTGCTGGTTTGAAAGGAAGTATGCCCCCTAGAAAAGCCATGTTTTAATCAAAATCCCATTTCATAAAGGTAGAATAATCCCTATTCAATACTGTATGTTTGAAACTGTAATCAGATCATCTCCCTGGGTGATGTGATTTAGTCAAGAGTGATTGGTTGTTAAACTGGATTAGGTGATGACATGCCTACACCCATTGGGTGGGTCTTGATTGGTTTATTGGAGTCCTATAAAAGAGGAAACATTTTGGAGAAAGAGATTCAGAGAGAGCGGAGAATGCTGCAGCACCACGAAGCAGAGAGTCCACAGCCAGCAACCTTTGGAGATGAAGAAGGAAAATGCTTCCTGGGGAGCTTCATGAAACAGGAAGCCAGGAGAGAAAGCTAGCAGATGATGCCTTGCTCACCATGTGCCCCTTGAGCAAAGAGAAAACTCTGACTATGTTCACCATGTTTCTTCTCACTTGAGAGAGAAACCCTGAACTTCATCGGCCTTCTTGAACCAAGGTATCTTTACCTGGATGCCTTTGATTGGACATTTCTATAGATTTCTTTTAATTGGGACATTTTCTCAGCCTTAGAGCTATAAAATACCAACTTATTAAATTCCCCTTTTAAAAAGCCATCCCATTTCTGGTATATTGCATTCCGTCAGCTAGCAAACTAGAACATTCATTTAAAAAATAAATTCCAAAAAAAGAAGAAGAAAAAAAACCCTGTATGTTGTAAAAGCTACAAAACCAAGTTTAAACAGCTTAACTATGGAACCATGGCAATCCAAGGGAGATGACCTGTCCCAGGTAAGTCAATATGAGTGCACTCTCTGTAGGGAATTTTAAAACAATGATAAAACCAACTGAAAGCCAGATTACTTTTTTAATTAAATGTTTTTTTTTCTTTATTACAGAAGTTGTGGATTTACAGAACAATCATGCATAAAATACAGGATTTCCATACACACCCCACCACCAATACGTTGTACTGGTGTGGAACATTTGTTATAATTGATGATACACAGTTTTCTAGTAGTAGACTGTTAACTAAAGTCCATGGTTTAACTTACGGTTCACTGTTTGTAGTGTAGGTCCATGGATTTAAAAAAAAAATTTATTCAGTTACCATATGTAGTAGTTTGTTTCAGGTGTCAATTTGACCAGGTGATAGTATCCTGATGGTCTGTTGCTGTGGACTTAAAACATCAGCATGTGAAATTCATCTATGGCTGATTACATCTGTGGTAGACTAAGGGGAGTGCCTTCCCCAGTGAAAGATATTTAATTTAATTGGCTGGAGGCTTAAAAGAGAGAGGTCAGAAGAGAGCTCAGCAGCCCAGAACATCTCATCTCCACTCAGAGCTGGCTCAGACCAAGACATTTGGAAATGCAGAAAGAAAATAGAAAGGAAATGCACCCCCCCACCCTACCAAAAGCCGTTTGAACCCAGAAGCCAGGAGAGAGGGCCAGCAGATGTTGCTATGTATCTTCATAAATTAGTAAATTTGTGGCTAATAAATCCCCTTTATAAAAGCCAGTTAATCTCTGGTATATTGCATTCCAGTAGTCTTAGCGAATTAAAAGATCATAATACAATCTAACATTCCCCTTTTGATTCATGTTCAGATATATATTTCAGTGCTATTAATTGCATTTGCAATGTTGTGAATCACCACCACCTATTACCAAAACATTTCCCTCATTCCAGAGAGGAATCCTGTACATTTTAAGCCTTAACTTCTCATTCTCTATAACTACCTCATCCCCTGGTAATTTATATTCTAGCTCCTGACTCTATGAATTCACTTATTCTAATTGTTTCAAATCAGTGAGAATGTACAATATTTGTCCTTTTGTGTCTGGCTTTTTCCACTCAACAAGATGTCTTCAAAGTTCATCCATGTTGCTGCATGTATCAGGACTTTATTCCTTTTTACGCTGAGTAACATTCCACTGCGTGTGCACACACACACACACACACACACACACACACACACATGCATATACCCATTTTATTTACCCATTTATGGGTTGGTGGACACTTGGGTTGCTTCTGTCTTTTGGCAATTGTGAATAATGTACCATGTACCTCAGTGTGCAAATATCTGTTTATACCCCTGCTTTCAAAGATTTTGGGTATATACATAGTAGTGGAATTGCAAGGTCATATGGTAAATCTCTACTTAACTTTCTGAAGAACACCCAAACTGTCTTCCACCATTTTACATTGCCATCAGCAATGTATGAATGTTCCTATTTCTCTGCATCCTCCCCAACATATTTTTCCCATTTCTGTAATAGCAGATATTTTAATGGGTATGAAATGGTATCTTATGGTAGCTGTGATTTGCATTTCCCTGATGGTTAATGATGTTGAGCATCTTTTCATGTGCTTTCTGGCCATGTGTATATCTTCTTTGGAGAGATATCTATTCATGTCTTTTGCCCATTTTTAAATTGGGTTGACTATCTTTTTATTGTTAAATTGAAATATTTCTTTATATATTCTGGGTATTAATCCTTTATCAGATATATGGTTTCCAAATATTTTCTCCCATTGTGTAGGTTGTTGTTTTACTTTCATGATAAAGTACTTGGATGCAAAAAAGATTTGGATTTTGATGAAGTCCCATTTATCTATTTTTGTTGTTGCAGCTTGTACTTTTGTTGTAAAGTCTAAGAAACCATTGCCTAATACAAGGTCCTGAAGATACTTTCCTATGTTTTTTTCCAGGCACTTGATAGTTCTAGTGCTTGAATATGGGTCTTCAATCCATTTTGAGTTGATTTTTGTATATAGTGTGAGGTAGGGGTCCTACTTTTTTTTTTTTTTTTGCACATGGAGATCCCATTTTTCTCAGAATCATTGTTGAAGTGATGATTTTTTCCAAATTGAGTGGTCTTTACCACCTTGTCAAAAATCAGTTGGCCATAAATGTGAAGGTTGACTTCTGAGCTCTCAATTCTCTTCCATTGATCTATATATCTGTTCTTGTCAGTACCATGCTGTTTTCATTAGCGTGGCTTTGTAATAAGTTTTAAGATCAGGAAGTATGAGTCTTCCAGCTTCATTCTTCTTTTCTAGATGCTTTTAGCTATTCTGGGCCCCTTGCAGTCCATATAAATTTGATGATTGACTTTTCCATTTCTGCAAAGATGGTTGTTGGAATTTTGATTAGGATTGCATTGAATACATTAATTGCTTTGGGTAGTATTGGCATCTTAATGATATTTAGTCTTCCAATCCATGAATACAGAATATCCTTCCATTTATATAGGTCTTCTTTAATTTCTTTTAGCAATATTTTGTAGCTTCCTATGTACAAGTCCTTTTTAAATCTATTCCTAGATATATGATTCTTCTAGTTGCTATTGTGAATTGAATTTTTTTCTTGATTTCTTCTTCAGATTGTACATTTCTTATGTATAGAAAAACCACTGGTTTTGGGTTGTTCATCTTGTACTCCACCACTTTGCCAAATTCATTTATTAGCTCTGGGAACTTTGGTATGGATTTTTCAGGATTTTCTGCGTGTAGCGTCATATCAACTTCAAATACGGAAAGTTTTACTTCTTACTTTCCAATGTGGATACGTTTTATTTCTTTTTCTTGCCTAATTGCTTTGGCAAGAACTTCCAGTACAATGTTGAATAAGAGTGGTGACAGTGGGTATACTTGTTTTGTTCCTGATCTTAGAGTGAAAGTTTTCAGCATTTCACCATTAAGTGGGATTTTACTTGTGGGCTGTTCAAATATGCCCTTTATTATGCTGAAGAAGCTCCCTTCTATTCTTTGTGTTCTAAGTGTTTTTATCAAGAAAGAGGTGCTGTATTTTGTCAAATGCCTTTTCTGTATCAATTGATATGATCATGTGGTTTTTATCCCATAATTCTGTTAATGTTGTTTATTACATTAATTGATTTTCTTAAGTGAAACCAACCTTGCGTAACAGTGATAAATCCCACTTGATCATATTGTATAGTTCTTTCAATATGCTGTTGAATTTATTTGGTTTGTTAGTATTTTGTTGAGGATTTTTGCATCTATATTCATAAAACATATTGGTCTGTAGTGTTCTTTTCTTTTGGTATGAGGGTGATGTTGGCTTCATAGAATGTGGTAGGAAGTATTCCATCCTCTTCAATTTTTTGGAAGAATTGTGAAGAATTAGAGTTAATTATTGAAATGGTTGGTAGAATTCCCCTGTGAAGCCAATCAGTCCTGGGCTTTTCTTTTTGTCAATTTGTTTTTATTACTGATTCAATCTTTTTACTAGTAATTGGTTTGCTGACATCCTCTCTTCTTGAGTCAATGTAGGTGGTTTTTGTGTTTCTAAGAAGTATCTATTTCTTCTAGGCTATCTAATTTATTGGCATCAAGGTGTTCATAGTATCCACTTACAGCCATTTTTATTTCAGTAGAGTAGGTAGTAGTAATGTCACCTTTTATATTTCTAATTTCTGTTATTTGTATCCTCTCTCTTTTTTCTTTTGGCAATCTAGAGAAATGTTTGCTGCTTTTATTGTTCTTTTCAAAGCACCAACTTTTGGTTTTGTTGTTTCTTTCTAGTTTTGTTTGTTTGTTTGTTTTCTATCTCATTTATCTCCACTCTAATCTTTGTTATTTTCTTTCTTTTGCTTGCTTTGGGTTTTGTTTGCTCTTCTTTTTCTAGTTCTTCCAGTTTTGAGGTTAGCACTCTGATATGAAGTTTTTCTTCTTATTATTTTTTAATGTAAGCATTTAGAGCTATAAATTTTCCTCTCAGGACTGTCTTCACTACATCTCATAAGTTTTGGTATGTTGTATTTTCATTTTATTTCACCGTGAGGTATTTCCTAATTTCACTTCTCATTTCCTCTTAAACCCATTGGTTGCTTGTGTATGTTGTTTAAATTTGCACATATTTGTAAATTTTTCATTCTCCCTCTGTTATTGTGATACACATATGTTCTATCCTGGAGAATAATCCACACTTGAGGAGATATGTATTCTGTTTTCCTTGGGAAATGAGTAGCTCCTGTAAAACTTGTGAGCACTTGATAGAAAGGGCCTAAATTGCTTTGAAGAGACTTCTGGTAAAAATATAGACTCTAAGGTACTTCTGCTAAGCCTTTAGACAGAAATGGTGAATGTGCCATGGCAAACTGGAAGAAAGGTGACCCCTGTTTTAAAGTGGCAGAGAACTTGGCAAAATTGTGTACTGATGTCAGATGGAAAGCATAATTTGAAAGTTATGAGCTTGGATATTTAGCTGAGGAGATTTCAAACTAAAGTTGGAAAGTTCAGCCTGGCTTTTCCTTGCACTTTATAGTAAAATACAAGAGGAAAGAGATAAACTGAGAATGAACTCCTGGTCCCAAAAGAAACAAGAAAATGATGATTTGGAAAACTCTGAGCTTCTGGAAAGTGAGTCCCCAGAGAATAGTGCTCCATGTGATGGTTTAACTGAACATGGATCCAGTCAGCCATTTCAGTGCAAGTCAGGAATGGAAATGCGCATCCAGAAAAGATTGGTGGAAAGTTCTTTATCTGATGGTTTGGACCCCTGTGTACAACATGCAAAACTAACAAGACTTTTGTGAGATCTGTATGAACAGAACCACTGCCAGCCTGCACTAAAAGGGACAGATATGAGAAAGATGGAAGAAAGATGGAATAAAGGTGACTTCAACAGTAGAACCATGGAAGCTGAGGCCTGGAACCAAGACATCATTTTGGGCCAAAAGAGCAGACCTACCTATGTACGTGGATAGGCTGAGTTTGCTCCAGAGGTTGGTAAGTACAGACCATCTGCCCCATTGTTCAGGAAGTGTTACCACCCCAGTGTTTTCATTTGTGTGGGGGAATATGAAGAGTCTGGCTGTTGCCTTGATGCTTGACTTGGGTGGGGCCAAGAGCCTAGCCATCACCTCAATGCCTGAAGATGTTGGAGCCTTCCCCCCAGTATTTGAGGAAAGCATGGCCATTGAACAAGTACTTGGAAAGGGTGGGGTTGCCACTCCATCACTCCCCAATGACAAGGCATTGTTCTATAGATGATTCTTAGACTTGGAAATTTAATGGAGTAGGCTCTGCAGGACTTTGGAATTGTTTGGGACCCATGACCCCTGTTTTCCTTCCAGTTTCCCCCTATGGGGATGATTATCCTATGAATGTCCCTCCTTTTATATTGGAAGCAAATAACTTGTTCTCTAAGTTACAAAGATCCACAATGGGAGGGGAATTGTGCCCCAGGTCAGACCACACCTTTAGCCAATATATTTTTTTTAGCTTTGGCGTATTGCCTTTGTTACATTCAATGTATAACCAATTTTGTTTAGATTTTGTACTTATATTTTCACTGAAATGATTTAGAGCTTTTGCCAGATTGTGATGGAATGAATGTATTTGCATATGGAAAGAACATGTCTTTTGGGGGTTCTGAGGGTGGAGTGTGAGAGTTTGAAGCTGTATGTACCCAGAAAAGTATGTTCTTAAAGTTAATCCATTCCTGTGGGTGAGGATCCATTGTAAAGTAGGACCTTTTGGTGAGTAGGATCTTAGGTTAAGACATGATCCACCTCATTCAGGGTGGGTCTTAATCCTCTTACTGAGCACTTTATAAGAGAATGAAACTCTGACAAAGAGAGATAAAGCCATGGGAGCAAGAAACTGAAGGCAACAAAACTTGAAAGAGGAGGAAGAGACTAGCAGATGCTGCCATGTGACAGAGGAGCCCAGGATCACAGGAAGCCAGTCTTCAGGAAGAAAGTATTATCTTTGATGGTGCCTTGATTTTGGACATTTTAATGGCCTCAGAACTGTATGCTTATAAACTAATAAATTCCCATTATAAAAGTTAATGCAATACATACTATCTTCTTTGAGCAGCCTGGTAAACCAGAACAGCCTACTTTTGCTTTCGATATTTCTTTTTTCTTTCTGCAACTTGCCTTTACTCATTTCAAGTCTGTCTTCAAGTTCACCAATTCTTTCTTTTGCCAGCTCCAGTCTGCTCTTGAAACCCTCCTGGGCATTTTTCATTTCAGTTATTGCTGTCCTCAATTCCTGTATTTCTGTTTGATTCCTTTTTTTAAGATGTCTATCTCTTTACTTAGACACTTACATTGTTCATTCATTGTTTTTCCGATATCCTGTAGCTCTTTCTCTGTACTTTCCTTCATCCTCTTAAGCACTTTTAATATGTCTTTTTTTTTTTTAATTTGCATATGGGCAGGAGGCACCAGGGATCGAACTCCAGACCTCCAGCACGGCAGGTCAGAGCTCTGCCTGCTGAGCCACGGCAGCCGCCCTTCTTAAGCACTTTTAGATCAATTCTTAAAAAGGCTTTGTTCAGTATGTCCACATTCTCATCTTCTCTATTGGTGTTTTCTGGATTTTTATCCTCTTCCTTTGGATGGGCCCTCATGTCCTGTTTCTTTGATTGTCTTGTACTCTGGTTCCACACAGTACATTTCAATATTTTAAAAATGTTAACTCTGGAATTTATTCCCTGGGATGTCTGTTTCTTGGTTTTATAGTCAGCTGGTGATAAAACACAAAGTTCTGCCAAAGGTGAACACAGTATGCTGGGTCTTCCCTGTCTTACTGGGTCTCGGTCTTGTCCTGGGTTTTTGCTTATTAGTTGTTCTGGCATTCTTTTATTTACTGGAGTTTGGTTTTCCTCTTGTTTCCCAGGGGACAAACCTCCAACTCTCATGTATCTGAAACTGGCAGGCACACCCTGTTATTGGGGAAGAGGACCCTATGTCCCTCTTGTCACCCACCACTAGCCAAGGATAGCACCCCACAGAGGCCTGCCATGAAAGTGGGGATGTACACCCTTAGCTGTGGTGTGGAGAAAGCAATTTACTATTCTTTATCCTTATTTTTCAGGCTTTTCCTGATAAATGTTCTTCTGACCTATGGAATTTCAAAATAGTTGTTTCCAATGGTTCCTGCTTATTTAATAGTTATTTTGGTGGGAGAATTAAGTCCTGGAGCTTCCTATTCTGCCACCTTCCCTGAAAGTTGCAGGCTGCTTGTTGTTATCATCATGTGCCAGCAATTCTAAATGATGTTAATGATTAAATAGTCCTCCCCTCAAAAAAATCTTTTGTTGGTTTAATTGTTAAACAATAGCTGTGATTATGGAGTTCTAATTATATATGTGTGTGTGTGTGTATATATACACACACACACACATATAAATATATATAAGCACTTTTAATTCCTTTTTCATAGAAAATGTATTTTATATGGCTGTTATTTACTTATTCTTAGTTTAATTTGTATTACCTATCCTTTAATAGACAATGCGTTTTACATAGAAGTTAACTGGAAGAACTCAGTTATGCAATGGGCCCCAACAACACATGTGGTCTCCATTACTTGCTGTTTTGGAGATACTTAATGATGGCTCAGAATCATTGTAATGCAACATATCCCTACATGTAAGTAGGGATCTGAAATACATAGTGCTAGTACAATCATGGTAAAGACAAAGAAATAAAACTTAAGTTACTTAAACTTCTTCAGTCCATGTGACCCATCTGGAGGTTTCATTTGTATTTAAAATTTAAAGAAGTGAAGCCAAGTTTGAGCTTTGAGGTGTAATATTGTTTGGCAAATGTAAATTTTTGTTCATAGATGTACATTTGCTTACTAAATTTGGATAATACCTTTAAAATCGAAAATCATTGTTTTTAAATTACTTGTAAAATAAAAGACTGAGTCAAAAAATAAAACATTATGGCAATGATGTGATTTAGTTGTCTAAATTGTTTAACATTCTAGTTTTATTAAAATTCAGTTATTAATTAGGGGAGAATTATGTACATGAAATATTATGTCAGTAACCAAGGGATCTATGGTCAAGATGCTAGCTAGATATAAAAACTACTGAAAAAATAGTTGTCAGTTTTTCCTTTTTTTAAACAGTCAATAAATACTAGTTATTTATTTTTAATGTTGTTTCCTGGCATAATTATAAATATGAAATTCAGTAAATGTAAATTCTCACTGTCTGTATTTATTTTTGTTTCATTTCATGATTATTACTGAAAATAACTCTGTCATATTGAGGAGAGGTGCTAAAAACTGATCTGCCCAGGTGTCAATGTACAAGTACCCCCCTGTCAAGGCACACAGGGACAGTCATGTCAGCCTCATGAATTCAGCAAGGTGCGTCCAGCTCCCCTGGGTTTATTTCTTGGTTCTGGAGCTATCTGTACTGAATTTTTTAAAGAAGGCTTCAGCTGATGGAGTAGGCAAAGGAAGGACCCAAGGCTAAGCAGCCAGCCTGAAGCACTACAGGGAGAGGAAGCAGGGAGAAAAGCCATGTGAGTGGGTGAGGGAACTAACCTCACAGTGGCAATTTGAATAGATAGAAATGAAGTACAAGTAGGTCCTGACTATGACTTGGCTGGAGTACGGAGGTCCAAGTTGAGTTCCTGGGAGGAGGAGGCTGAAAAGGGGTCCAGGTTATTATTTTTACCACAGGTTTAAGGATTCTTGGTATCCTTGGACTGAGATTCCCATGTAATGAGTTGGCAGTCACTTGTTTTGGCTTTATTCCTCTTAAGTCAATGACCTGCCATAACACACCTTCCACCTACCCATTCAGAGTAATTTATAAAATTATATTCTTTTTCTATGTACTATGATTATCATAGTGTATTCAGAAAATGCAAAAAGCATAAAAATAGACATTGAAATTACTCTTAACACTACCATTTAGAGAAACCAAAATTTTGATATTTTGGCATTGTTTTGGTTTGCTAAAGCTGCCAAAATGCAATATACCAGAAATGGATTGGCTTTTACAAAGGGGATTTATTAAGCTACAAGTTACAATTCTATGGCCTTGAAAATGTCCAAATTAAGACACCAACATGAGGATGCCTACTCAGAGGAAAGGCTGAGGGCATCTGGGCTTCCTCTGCCACATAGGAAGGCACATGGTGAAATGGTCCTTCTCTCCTGGGTTGGTTTCAGAATGGTTCTCTCAGTGGGTCCTTCTGGCTACTCCTGGGTCATTTTCTTTCCTTCTTAGTTTCTCTGGGCTCTGAGCTCTCTCCAAACTATCTCTTCCTTAAAGGACTCCAGCAAGCAGATTAAGACCCACCTTGAATGGGTGGGGTCACATCTCTATGAAAACGACCTAATTAAAAGGTCCTACACAAAATAAGACTGCCCCCATGAGACTGGATTAATAGAGCATGGCTTTTCAAGAGTATGTAACAGCTTCAAACCAGCACAGGCATATCATGATATTCTTTGAATGTCTCTGTGAAATTAGGCTGTACCTACAATTTTGTAACCTGCTTGTTTCCCTTACATCAATACCATTTCCCCATGTCATTACATAGTATTCAAAAACTTGTTTAATGACTGCAAAACATCATTTTTTACAGATAATTTTCAAGGCATTTTAAAATGTGGTAACTATATTGCCATTTAAAACACAGAAGTTTCAGTCCGGTCAAACCTGCCTTAAAAGTAATTACTGGTCCATTTTATGCTGAAATAATGTACTATCAAGCTATATCCCAAAGGATAAGCATATTTTAAGAACTATTATAGAGAAATATAAAACTTTAGCACAGGCTATAAATTAGGCAACTAGAAATAGAATTTGATATGATCTATCAGTAAACAGTTTAGAAAGTTTCTCCATAAAATTAAATAATGATGTGATGTGTTATCTACTGCATTTGTAGTAGCATAATTATAATAATGAGACATATTTAATATAATGAAACTCAGATTTTTAACATATTAAGTCATGTCAAGCATGCTACTTGGTGTCTCTGCTATTAAGTCATTTAATACCTTCCGGCTAAATTTTATGAACTTCAGGAAGCAAAATGGGGAGAAATTTTTGTTGACTTATAAGCATATTGAAATGAACCATGAAAGTGTCTCTTAAATATTCTAGAGTCAGTTACCAAAAGAGTTATGAGTTTGTAACTTCAGCCAAGAGTCCACAAACTCTCTCATGAACAAAAACATATGGCACTGTAAAACATAATAAAATATTTAATATTTTATTTCATTTCCTGACATTTGGCTATTAAAAAGGTGTAACAGATATCATATGTTAGTAATTTACTTTGGAAAAAAACAAAATTATTATGACACCAATGCACATAAAGGTGATAAATGCAAAGAGCATGGCTCTCTTGGCCAAAACAGAAAATGGAAATGACACTGCAGAAATGACGGGTTGGGAGGAAAAGCAAAGTCAGAATGATTAAGTAACATTGTACTTGAAAATAAAGGGCATAATCCCAAGAAAGAAGCCACATATTTTCCAGGAGAGGTCTTTCTTCTCTAGAACAGTGACTCTGAGTTTTCAATTTTGTGACTAGTCACTTGTTTCAGAGACAGAGGGGAAATCACACACTACAAACTTTTGAGCTTTAGGAAGCCCTGGATTCTAACACAGCTGTTCCCTCACTGATTGAATGACCTTTAGTAAGTTTCTGAAAGTGCACAAGTACTGGTTTTCTTATATGCAGATGGGGATAATGATATTACGTACACCATGATAGTAGGGTGAAGTTTCTGTGAAACAATATATGTGAAGTACATAAAAAATGAGCAGTCAATATATGTTTATGCTGTTATTATTACTTGCCATGAATTGCCCAAGGTACTTTTTGATTAAACTTTTTAATGGATGAGGTGCTATTACCACCTTATTCACTTTGTTGCAGAGAACACAATTCCTTCCTTCTTTCTTATCAACAGAACCAATTTTATTTGGGTCAGCAATGAACCCAGATAAAAAACTATATTTTCAGCTTCCATTGAGGCTGAAAATGGCCACTGAAAGTTTTGTAGAATTGGATGGGACTTTCAAGGAAAGTGAGCTCAGCTTTGGAGGTATGCCCTAGAAGGTTGACAAGTTGACTAGAACTTCAGCAGCTCTTTTGAAACTATAAGAGAAAAGAAAGTCCAGGATAAAAATTTACAAAAACTCTAGAATCTTAGAGATCTCAAACTTTAAACTCTTAAGCTACTGAAGTAATGTTAGCAGGTTTCTACCTTTAAACTTCTTATATCTTTTTTTTT